>PVIU01007140.1:0-94561 GCA_004026605.1 Ondatra zibethicus | reverse complement strand
TTCTTCTTCCTCTTCCTCCTCCTCCTTCCCCCTCCTCCTCGTCCTCCTTCTCCTCCTCCTTCTTCCTCTCTCTCTCTTGTTTCTGAGACAATGTTTTTCTGAGTCTCTGTGTATTAGCTCTAGCTGTCCTGGAACTCACTTTGTAGGACAGGCGGGCCTCAAACTCACAGAGATCTGCCTTTCTCTGCCTCCCGAGTGATGGGACTAAAGGTGTGTGTTACCACATCTGGCTGACAGTTTTTTCAGTAGATGATGATTTCAGAATTTCAGCTTTGGGTTTATTTGGGATTCAAATGCTTGAACGGGAAAGTCTCTAACCTTTGCTTTTGTCTGTATCATATTAAGACCCCGGTATTTGTGAGCTAATTTTTTAGTGAGTATTTGTGTATTTGTGAGTATTTGTGTCTAGATTTTATATTCCCACCGAAGGCCTTCCTTGCCATAACCTATTTTCTCTACTTGTTGCCTACAATATAAGCTCCATGAAATCACAAGTTGTGGGATCTTCCTGGTACTACCTTATGTGGTGGGTTTTTCATGAATACCAACACATGGGAACATGGTTCCGAATGGGGTGGGGAATACAGCTGCTAAAAATTTTGAATTTCTGATTTAACTTCAATCTTTAAAAGCAATGTGTGTGTGTATGTTCCTGTGAGAGGATGTGTGTGTGTGTGTGTGTGTGTGTGTACATTCATGAGTATGCCAGTGTGTGGAAGTTACAAGTTACCTTTAGATATTATTCCTTGGGATCCACCCCCACCGCCACAGTCTGCTTACAGGATCTCCTGCTGGGACCCTGAACTTACTGATTTGACTAGGCTGGTGGGCCAGCAAACCCTAAAGATCTGCCTGTTTCTGCTCCCAATCCCAGCTCTGACGTTGTGAGTACATACCGCCATGCCTTGCGGTTTACTTGGATGCTTGACATCAAATTCATTCTTGTATAGTAAGCACTTCCTCACCTAGCTCATCCTTAGATGGCCAGCCCTTTCCCACAGAGCTGTTTCTCCAGTCCTTTTAGGTCTGTCCAGAATAAATTGGGTGACGTAGATCCATAACAGGGTCTTCATTGCCTTCTCATGCTGCCACAGCTTGGGCGAAGTTTGCATGCCTGGTCTTAGGCACTAAAGAGCTGGAAGCTGAGGCTTCTTTCAAAGCCAGTTGAATTTAGTTGATTTGAACAATGTCAATTATTCCTATAATAGCTACAAATTCAGAAGGAATAGGCAGGGCTTCTACGGAACCCCCTTCTGCTACTGGGCCCACAGCAGTTTGTTTAACCCAGCACTCCACAAGCTGGCATTCACCCAGTAGCCAGGGCCCGGTCTTTTCCTGAATGGCTGCCACTGTGGACTTAGCCTTCCTTGGTTTTCCTGCCTTGTTTTAATGGATGAAGGATCAGTCTTTCTCTGGTTTGTCTACTGTATTGACTCCAGAGTATTGCTGGATAAGAAATACTTTTTCTTATCACACACACACACACACACACACACACACACACACACACACACACACACACACACACACACAGAGGGGGGGGGCAGCTATGAAACCAACAGAAGGAAGAATCTCTCTTATTCTGATATTTCTGTTCAGATCGCAGGTGACCCTTGGCCAGGTTCGAGTTTCAGGAGCCTGGAGCAGGTCTTCTCAAATGACAGCTGTGTTCGTCAAAGGGCCATAAAAGGTGGGGGTAAAGGGTGAGTCACCACCTCCTGAGGACCCTGAGGGCTTTAGCCTGAGGTGCTTGCCTCTGTTCTCCTTCCTCATGTCCTTTAATGGCTGTAGTCACTCAACTGACTTTCCAGGCCAGGGTTCCTAAACTTTTGGTTTGCAGTAGAATTAATTTAAATAGGTGTGTGTGGGGACGGGAGTCGGGGGATCTACAGGGAGAAAGACTACCTCACTTTTAATATCTGAATGCTTCAGGCATCCAGAAGAAACCCCAGTGGCATTAAAATGTGGAGAATGACTTCTTCCCCATCTTTCCCACTGGGCATGGGAGATTTCTTTCTTCCCACAGCATGGACAAGTTGGTGACTGTCAGCTTGGCCCTCCAGGAAACTCAATTAAATTGTACTAGACAGTATTCTTTTTTATTTTGTTGGCAATTTAGTTTGTGAAGTTGAGGTACCGGCCCCATAGGTGCTCTGAGTACTTGTAAAACTTTTACTTTACATCATTTAAAGTTAAAAACTATTTGGATTTTTCTTTCTTGTTTTAATTTGTGGTATAAGCCTTGACTCTTTCTAGCATATTTTGCGAAATTTTAGTTTCACTTTGGAGTCTACCTTTGAAGCCGCATTTATTTCCCTGTGGTTCACACGAGCTTTGTGGCCGGAATGTTACTCCAGTTGCCTTGACAATGTGAAATATTTACACCAAATAAAACAAACCTCTTACCTTTTTTTCCCCCACTTTACTACAAAAAAGTGAATTCAGTACATACCTCTCAGAACCAGAGGTGGGTTCTATTATCCATTCTGTCCATAGAGAATGGATGGTGCTACGCAGATTTTTCTTGCTTATTACAAGGAGGGCCTGTTGAGATGGCCCGGTGCTGGGGGCCTTCTGTGCAAGCATAAAATCCTGTGTTTCATCTCCAACACCCACATGAAAAGCTGGTCAGTGACATGCACCTGCTACTCCAGGGCCAGAAAGCAGGCAAGAGGATCCTTGGAGCTTGCTGCTCTGGCAGCCTTGACAAATAGGGGAGTCCCGGGACTGTCTTAAGAGTTAGGATGGGGTTGCTGTGAGATGGGGCCTCCCTCCAAGACTGAAGACCTGAATTCTACCTTTAGAAGTTACGTGGTGGAAGTGGAGACCGATTCCCACCAGTTATCCTCTAACCTCCATGTGTTACACCCACAGCCACAACCACCCTGTCACACACACTCACACCCTCACACACCCACTCACAACCCCACACAGTGACAAGAGTGGTTTCTCTCATCTCCTGGTTTAGCCAAGGAAAGCCTCCTTGCTCCTCCTCCTCTTCTTCCTCTGTGTAGCTCAAAAACATTGAGAAATTCTAGTTGAGCAGGAATGGGCAGAGGTGGGACCCAATTTTCCTGATTTGATCAACAAAGTTAGGCAAACAGCTGAGCAGACTGATCAGCAGCATAAATCCTGGACTTGGAATGTTCCGAGACTCTGATCCTGCAATCTGAAGCACCTACTTATCTCCCTTGAGTTTTCTGTCTCTTTGTCAAAGGGGAACACAGTCAGTGGTGAGTTAGATGAGGTCCAGCCTGGTGGTACAGCTATGGGCCGGCCTGCCATCCCAGTAACTACTGTTTGAGAGACTGAATCAGAAGGACGGCAAGTTCAAGGCCTGCATAAGATATGCAGTGAGTTCAAGAGCAGCTTGGGCAACTTTGTGAAAACTTGTGTCAAAATAAAAAAAGGTAGGAAGCAGGCGGCCCGTGTAGCTCAGGGGCCGAGTACTTGGCCAGTGTGCATGATGTTCAAGGTTCAGGCTCTTAGAGACACAATTTAAACATCATTCCTGCTTAACAGACAGCCTGGCACAGAAGGATGCGCAGCGACCTTTACTTTCACCTAAAAGCTGTGGAGCTGAACAGCACCGCTTCTGCGAGAACTGACGCCAACAACAGCTGCTATATAAATAGTTAGGAAGCCCATTAGTTTTTAAAATCCAGTATTTGCCACACTTGGCTGATTAAGAAGTTCTTCCATTTTTTTTTCTTTTTCTTTCTTTTTTGTTAGTGGCAAAATTATTTGACTAAGGAATCCATATTTCTCTTTGCTGGTGGTGTTCTTTGACGTCCACTCAAGGGGGTATTGAATCCTATGTTAGTCAACCCTCCTCTCTCTCCAGTTGTGAAAGGAGGCTCTATTAGCACTCGTGGTATTGACTCCATAGGTGTGCAAGAGATAAATGCTCTAACTTGGAAAACAAAACCAAACCAAAAAGCAAGTACCCACCTGAGAAACATCGGCAGTGCGTACTGAAGCCCGACCATGTGGTGACATGGTGGTGTGAGGGTCTAGCCTCTGATTTTTTTCTCTTCCTATATCTATAATCTGCTTATTTTAAATTAGCTATGCTCAAAGCACATATCTGATTCTCTTCTGATTTCTATGTCCTGAGGCGACTTACAACGTCTTCATTACGGAAGGAAAATGCGAATTGTAGGAGCTGGAGAGATGACTCAGTGGTTAGGAGCACTGGCTGCTCTTTGGAGGACCTGGATTTGATTCCCAGTGCCCACATGGTGGCTTACAACTGTCTAAAATTCCAGTGAGGGAATCCAGTGCCCTCTTCTGTCCTCTGTGGCACCAAGCATACCCACTGTGTATGTATGGACATGTAGGCAAAGCACTCATACACATGAAATACAAATAAATAAACCTTTAAGAAAATATCAACTACAGCCAGAAGGTGCCCCTTCTCAAGGACTGGAGATTTTTAATAAGCACCGAAGGGAAGAAGGCGTTGGGAGTTCTTACCAGTGTTGTATCCGACCAAGTGAGACTCTGGGTCACAAGAATGCCTTTCCTTTTGGCTTAAGCATTCCTAATGTGACCCCTACAGTGCAGACATACAAAAGCATGGTGAGGGGAAGCTAGTGCCTCCTAAAGGGAGCACTTGCCTCACAGACCTGATGAGTTTGATCCCAGGAAGGTGGAAGGAGAGAACCAGCTCCTGAAAGTTGTTCTAGGACCTCCACAAGTATGTCACAGCACGTGCATACCTGCACCCACATATGACATCTCACACACACACACCACATACACACACACTCATACACCACATACACACACACCACATATACATACCACATACACGCACACCACACGCACCACACACACACATACCACATACACACACCACACACACACCACACATACATACCACATACACATACACATACGCCACACACACACACACACACCACATACACCACCCCACATACACACACACCACATACACATACATCACACACACCCCACATACACACCCCACATACACACGCACACACACACACCCCACATACTACCCCCCACATACACATAAACACACCACACACACACACACACACACACACACACACACGCACGCACGCACGCAGAATTAAACAAACACTACAATGGGACCTCCTTGCTGTTAAAATTCCACTGACTTGGTCAGGAAGAAGGCAACATTCACCCTGGCAGTGCATTGTTAATCTCACATCTAGGAAAAGGGTCACTTCCGCTGTAAGATGGGGTCTACAGCTAAAAGTGGGAGGCAGATGCAAGCGCAAGGGCTAATAGGATCTGAACAAAGACCAGATTCTAGAGGGATGTGTCCATGGAGCCAGGGTAAGAGTTGAGGCGGCCGCATGGCGCTTGTGGGGGCCTCCTGAGGCTAAGGCAAGAGGGTTGTGAGTTGGAAGCCAGTGTGAGCCACACAGGGAAACCTGTCACTAATAAACAAACAAACCAATGAACAAAACAGGGTAAGCCAGTGAGAACATGGATTTTCTGAAAGTAATTTCTTCTGCAGGTTTATCTCCAAGTCACCAAAGAACATAGAGTACGGTCATTTTATTTCTGGAACAGTTCTGATCTAATATATGGTGTTTTCATTGTCTCTATACCTTTGACGATATTTGGATCACACTCTCATCTTAAATGAAGGCATGTGGGAGGGAGCTCAGAAATTCAGTCTTGTTATGTTCAGGGTGAGTGGCACCTGCTGGTCATTCCTCTGAGCTTCTGTTTGTTTATCTATAAAACCAGTGCTTGGTCTATGTCATTTCTATTCTGTCTTATAGAACAAAGATCTACAGCCATCTGGCTCAGCAGATGACCTGGCATCAGATCTCTTTCAAATCATGTACACAGGCAGAGGACTTGCTATTATTGGTTAACTATTCCGGGTGTCATCTAAGGCGATTTTAGATTTCAGAGCAGAATACATTCATTTCAGGCTTAAGGCTCCACCCTTAACCTTACAGTTGCAATGAGCCCATTGGGTGATTTTTTAAAACTTATGCCAGAAGTTGCTATAGTAAGTCCCCTTGTTTAGTCAATAACAGCATTTAGTAGTAAAAATGTCAAAAATTTACCATCCCACTGGGTTCTTTGTCTAAGCTGCCCCAAAGGCAGACAGAGCCATCTACTATCAGCTTAGATCCTCTGTGAGAGCAAGGTATGTGTTTGCACCTGACTGCGGGGCACAAGGTAGACGATGTCTTCTTTAGTCAACGGGTGGCACCGACCTGGCGACAATATAAGGGGCTTGATTGCCTAGCTCTTTCTTTATCCTTGTGAAGTTTTGTTTATCCTGCAGTCCTGCAAATAAACGCTGGGGCTAGGCTCATGCAAATGAAGGCTGTGGGTTCCTTCAGGAGAGTTTACAAACAGAAAGGCTCCTTAAGACAGGAGGCGGGGGGGGGGGGGGGGGGGGGGGGGGGGGGGTGTATTTGGGGCCATTATGGTGGGTGTAAGTTTTACCTGAAGAGCACTTTAGGCCCTAGGAGTTAAACATCAGCAAGGTTTGTCTTCTAATGCAAGAAGGAATCCTTTTGTCAAAGTAATTATCGAGTTAAATATTGCACTTTTTATTGACTAAAATCTAGGTATATCTTGCCTCCTTTGAGACACTCAAAGCTGGTGAGAGACCCAGAGCTGAGCTGGGATGAACAGGATGAAAAGAACTGAAGGGTGGAAAGGTAATTCCAAACCTTAAAAAACAAACAAGCAAACTAATAAGCAACAACACTAACAACAACACGCCAAGGTTTTTGGAGTGATTCTCAGGGCCTGTGAATGTATCTCAGTTGAGAGAGCGATTTCCTAGCCTTAATAAAGCTCCTGGGTTTGATCTCCAGCACTGCAAAAGACTAGGTATTGTGGTACATATCTGTAGTTCTAGAACTCAGAAAGTAAACATGGAAGGATCAGGAATTCAAGGTCAATCTTAGTTTCATGAGTTCAAAACTATCCTGGTCCTCCTTATGAGATGCTGCTCCAATACCCTTCCTCCTCCAAATAGTTATATCTAATTGAAATGCTAAAGGCATAGTATTTCCCATACCCCTCAGAAAATTCTGGCTATAGTTCAGCATAGAGAAGCTGTTGAGTGAATGAGTAATGAGGACATGAAGGAATGGGTGGATGGATAGCCATGGGATGAGGTCTAGAGAGCATTGCTTCAGGAACACTATTTTTCAAGAATTTTTGTTTGTTTGTTTTTTAAATTTATTTACTTACTTATTGATTGTGTGGTGGAGGCAGAAGACAACCTGCAGAAAATGGTTCTCCCCTTCCATCAAAGGGGTTTCTGGGGTTGCACTCAAATCATCAGGCTTGACAGCAAGTGTCTTTGCCTACTGAACCAGCTTGTCATTCCCCAAGAGCTTATTTTTTTCCCCTGCATCTTTCTTGCAGTGTTTGATGCTTTTTCTCGAATTTGCCATCATGATTTGAGGACTCTGCTCACTAAGGTGACCACTGCTTATGTTCCTGCACTCTGAAGTTACTACGTGGAAAACACAAACTAGAACGATACAGAAGAGACTCAGTAGGTTTTCTATTTCTTTTAGTTTTTCTGTTTGGCTTTCCCTCAGGGTTTGGCTTGGTTTCCATGTACCCCTGACCATGTGGTCCAGGGAGTTTGGTTGTGATGGGACTGAAAAGTTGATCTTCTACTTTAGTTTTGGTTTTAGAGTGTGAGCATACATGTGAGGCCTGGGGTAAACGTCCATTGTCTTCCTCAGTTGCCCTCCCCCTTGTCTTTTGAGACAAGGTCTCTCACTGTCTGAACCTGGAGCTCACTGATGGGGCTTGACTGGTCTCAAGGCCCAGGACTACTCCTGTCTCTGTTTCCTCAGTGTTGAGACTGCCACCTTTGAATGTGCATACTGAGGACCTGAACTCAGACACTCACACTTGCAATGTGAATGTCTTACTTTCTGAGCTGTATCCTGTCCTGCAAAGAGTTTCTTCTGTGCTCCAAGGTTCTATTACCACAAATCCAGTTCTGGAAGATAAGGGTATTGTTGTGTTTTTTTAAAAAAGAGATGGGTGACCCAGCAGCTTGCTGCAGGTCCCCAGACCACGCGGTTAGTCTCCGGGTCCCCATATGGGCTGTGCAGCGGTATGGATGGACAAAAGAGAGCCGGATAGGCACGCCATGCATGCAGAGTTAAACATTTATTAGATGGGTGATGGAGGGAAAAGAAGAGAGGATAAAGAGATAGATAGATAGATAGATAGATAGACAGAGAGAGAGAGAGAGAGTAGGGGGGAGAGGGAAGAGAAGCAGCTGCTGCTCCTGTGAGAGCGGAAGAGGAAGAGAGAGAGAATTGGGGTCAGAGGCTGGAAGCTGGGAGTGGGCGTGGTCTGTCTCTTAAGGGCACAGAGTATTTGGCCAATAAGAGGCCAAATACTACAGGTATGACTCCTGGTAGGTTGTCCACACTCCAGGGTCCACCCCATTCCCAAGATGCACTGGGTAACACAACCTGGACTCAATGTGGAAAGGAATAAAAAAGAAGACATCTCAAACTGGGTGGGAAGGGATGGAACGGTGGAGAGGATGGTAAAAGAAGGAGTTCAGGGTATATAAATATGCTGAAAATACATTGCATGAATTCTCAAAGAATTAATAAAAATATTTTAAAGTGTTCAAGTCATAGATGCATATATGCTAATTGCTTTCTCTTATTATACATAAGAGCAGATAATATAATAATTAGCTATTCTGAAATGTTGCACATGGATTTTATATTACTTAGAAGATATATGATTTCAAATTTTCATCTTTATTTGGCTCTTATCATACAGATTTTATTCTTTAAGATCCTAAAGGTAGAGATAACTTTCCCACTCTTTTAGATGTCTATCAGTACTTATTATCATTGATTATGAATTTTTTTTTGAATTAGAAAAACCTTATGATATTGCTTCCAGATTGGAATGTAGAATTAGGTAACCTTAATTTGTGGTTCTAGCCCACTGCCATTTATATGTGACTTCATAATAAACTATTTTTCATGAAAAGAATAAAATTTTCAACTAATTACTAGGATTTTGATTTCAAATATGTTTTGAACCATAATTTAATTTAGGAAGTCATACATGTGAATCCTGCGGCATGGAGAAGTCTTGTAAATGAGATTGCATGCACAAGGTACATGCATGTGTTTTGAAAGAATATCAAGCAAATGGCAGATAAGGGGGTTGGAGGGCCGAAATCACACCTATAACAGGCTCTAGTTAATGATTTTTTGTACAAACAAGTAATGATAAACTTTTAGATATTGCCTGTCTTTGGATTCATCCCACTCCAGCCAGATTTAGATGTTTAAACACTCATTTAAATATCTATTTATGTACCTACCTACCAACCTGCCTATCTATCTACCTACCTACCTACCTACCTACCTACCTACCTACCTACCTACCTACCTACCTACCTATCCTTCCTTCCTATCTGCCTGCCTATCTATCTATCTATCTATCTATCTATCTATCTATCTATCTATCTATCTATCTATCTATCTATCTATCTATCATCTATTTATTTTGTTTATTTGAGACAGGGTTTCTTTGTGTAGTTCTGACTGTCCTGGAACTAGCTCTGTAGTCTAGAATGGCTTTGAACTCAGAAATTCTCCTGCCTCTGCCTCCCTAGTGCTAGATTTAAAGGTGGGCATCACCACTACAAGGCTAAATATTTAATTTTTAGTGGGACAAAGTCTTGCAGTAGAGTTTATGACATACACCAAAGAAAGAACTTCAGAATTCAAGTTTATAATTACAGTTCTTTTTACTTTTTGCTGTTAACTTAGGTGCCCCTTAATGTCTATCCCCCAAGTCCTGTATTTTTCAACAAGTCTTACAAGGCTAATATTTCATTAAAATCTGAATTGTGTCTAGAGTTGTCACAGCCTAATATAGGATTGTGTCCAGATGCTACTGAAGGTAGATTTGGGCCATGTAGTAAAGTTCTGGTCAGGGACATATAGTTAGAAAAAATGTAACTCATGCTTAATCTTAGGGCTTAAAAAGTTGCATGTGCGTTCTTCATGTCCATTTCCTGTGAACGCTAGCGGAGTGGCAGTGAGCTGCTGATCAGCTTTGACCACAGCGTGGTCAAATGCACCCTCCAGAGCTGCAGAGGAAGCCCATGGAAGAGAGCTGGGTGGTGAGTGACCAGGTGCAGTAGAATGAGCCTGCCTGCTTGCCTTGGGCTGTGATAGGAGGGAGCCACAAGCCTCTGTTGCTTAAATTGCTGTCTCATTCTTTTAGAGATGCTAAACCTTTGGCTTTATTTATACAGGAAATTGGGGCCTGAAGAGGAGTGCTATTGTCACAAACCTGAAATATGTGTCATTGACTCTGAGGGTGGTTTAGCAGAGAGTGAAATAAAAGCAATATGTGTACATAAAGGACTGTTAGGAGATACTGAGTACTGCTTCAACAGCTTGACCAATTGCATAAGAGCTAGGAAGAGTCAAGTTAATAGTCCAGGAGAGGTGTGGAAGAGAATAATTTGATTGAAATGGAGATGAGGCTTACCCATGATGGATGGATAAGCCCAGAAAATAACCCATGGGGGCTTGAAGACAGGGTACACTGTATCCAAACAAGACAGGGGACTGAGATGGAACTCAGTTAGCAATGAGATTCATGGCACACATGGAGCCCGGGTTCAATCCCCAGCACCACCTAAGTCAGATGTGGCCTGCATGCTTGCACTACTAGGACTAGAGAGGTGGAAGTGGGAGGATCCAGAGTTCCAGGTAATGATGCCAGCCTCGGGTATATGAGATCTTGTTCCTAGATTTATAAACCATGAAAAAATAAAAGCCATCCCTATACTTAAGAAAAGAAATGGATGCAGGCCTTGAGGAAACAATGGAGGAGGAGGAAAAGGAAAAAAAAATAAGGAAATAAATTTAGTTAAAATAAAATAGCATGTAAAATAAAGATGAGATCAAAGTTAGCATATCTGTGGGGTTCATACTTTTCATTAACTCTGCCATTAGCTCTGATCTGAAATGTGTGAAGATGCTGATATATGAGACCATTAATCTATTGAATTATTTCTGAAGTTCTGGAGATCAAACCCAGTTCCTTGCACATGCTAAGCAAGTGTGGTGGTACCAGTGAGCTACACCCCTTACGCACAGTCTCAGGAGTTAAAAGGCAGAGAATTGGGCCCGCGAGATGGCTTCATGGGTAAAAGGTGGTTGAAGAGAGAATCAGCTCCTGAAAGTTGTCCTTTGACCTGCACACATGCTTCGTGGTACTGCACGCACACGAGAAAAATGAATAAACAGATGTGAAAAAGATACGAGGGAAGAGAGGTCACTGAAGAAGTACTGACTGGTTTCTTGATATGCAAATGTGAAATCGATAGCGAGATGACAGTTAAGATCACCGCGGCTCTACAGTCTGTAGCGGGGATCCGAACACCTCCGCAATCTTGGAGGCTCTTTTTGCATGCGCCTGCCTCAGCAAACTGCAGTTCTGCTTCTCCTTCACTTTGGGGTTGAGCCGCTAACAGAATTAGTGCTGTAAATGAAAAGATAAAAGATCAGCACTACAAAGCTTGCTATGTTTAGCATCCACAGCCTCTCAAATTTAATTACCTGCTGAAGAAGGTCCATGAGACAGGTATCCACAGCTGGATTTGAGACGGAGAAAATGGAGTAGCCGCTTGACTCAAGTGTTGATTTCTGACAACTTAGTACATAAGAGCTGTTATACAGGAGGAACTGGGCTTGCTTCCGTCTGGAAAGTGGTCCCCCTTCATCACTTTGGTTTCAATTGGTTTTGAAGTGTACTGAAAGAATTCTTTTGTTTTCCTCCTGAACTAGCTGGTTCGGTCTGTAAGGCTATCTGCTTCTCTACATCTCTGTTTGACACTAAGCTGACCTCTGTTTACCTCAGACCCGCTAAGAAGAGGCACAACTAAGACCAAGCGCCTTGGTGATAAGGGCAAGAGAAAACAAACAGTGCACGACTCTTTGGGGACAGGTGACTTGCTATTAACCACTAGAGCCATATGAGTAAGCAGGAGACTGAGTGCATCCAGTGTGGGCTTTTCGCCAGTGTTGAAGTCAGGGTCTTTGGGTTCAGAAGTTTAGTACTTTGGGGTAGAACTCTGGGCTGCGCTTTGGCAGTACTTTGCCATGTGTTATGCATTTAATGGGCAGGGAAAGTGAAATGTAGTTCCTTTGCTGGTAAGGCTGTTGCAAGTCATAACTTCCATGTTTTGTCTTGACTTAGATGACTTTAACTCCATAAGCTGGTCAAGTCATTTGAAAGTACAGTCTTTAGGGCTACTTTCAGTGACCAGTAAAAATTTCCCCTTGGAGTCATTCGCCTTCATCACCACCGCTGTCACTTGGTTTACAATATACTACCCAGTCACGAAGGGTGGCATCCATTTGTGACCCCAGCACTCTGGGGACTATAGCAGGATTGCTGTGAGGCTATCTTGGGCTACATAGTGAGTTCAAGGCCAACGTGAGCTACTTATACTGTGGAGTATAAACCCCACAGAAATGCTAACTTTAATCTCCTCTTCATTTTTCATGCTATCCCGTCTCAGAAACAAACAAAACTCAAGCACCAACCAATCCACTAACCAAAAAGCCAGTTGAAGGTTACTTGAATAATGCCTGGCTGTTCTAGAAATAGGAATACGGGCAAGTTCCGTGATTCGAGATTAAGACTGAGTGACAGACCCAAATCAGAATGGCTATCATTAAGAAAAAGTAAAGCAAAAACTGTTGGTGAGGCTGTAGGGATGAAAGAACCCTCATATAATCCACTGCTGGTATGGGTACAAGTTAATTCAGTTACTGTGGAGATTAGTATGGGGTCCTCAAGGAGAGAGAAAGAGACAGACAGACAGACACACACACACACACACACACAGACACACACACACACAGACACACACACACACATGGGAGAGGGAGAGAGAGATTATATGATCCTGCCACACCATTTCTGTGTGTATATTCCAGAGAATCAAATGGTCAGCTGACTATAGAAATACCCACATACCATGTTTATGACTGCACCATTCACCATGGCCATGCTACTGAATGAGTCTAGGTGCTCACCAAAGGCTGAATGAATAAAGAAAATGTACTATTTATAGAACAGAATTTTAATCACCCATAAAGATGAATGGGGGACTATTAGAAATATGGAGGGAGAAGGAAAAAAGAAGGGGTGATAGCATAAGAGAGGGAGTGGACATGATATCTGCGTATGGAAATGTCATAATGGAATTCCTTATTTTGTATAATTAGAAACAAAACAGAAATGGGTAGGATTGAGCAGAATATCTTTGAAAACTGTTAACTAGTGGTAATTTTCCTTGTGTCTCATCTGTATAAATTGAGTTTGGATAGAAAAAAAATTAACAAATAATTTAATAGTTGGGGAAATAAAATCCATTTTCGGTTAAGCTCTGATGTTCATGCTATAACAACAAATTAACTGAAAAACTGATTGACTTTAAAGGCCCTCTAAAATGGTTTGCCCATTTGGAGAGCCAATCTGAAAATAAGCTAATGCTTTAGAGGAAATTCTGACCTGGGAAGAAAATGAAAAATGGCTGCAAACAGCCAGAGAAATGCTGATTTCTTCATCAGGTGGAACACAAGGAAGCCCTGTTTCCATCACTGCACTTTGCCTTCTGTCGTGTGCTTTCGGCGCCTCTCTTCTGTAGGAGCACACTTGGGTGGCCTCATCAGACACCTGACTGCAAGCCCCATCTGTGGGCTGATGATACACACGGTTTCATGCCCACCTCTTACTTCTTCCCAGCACATTAGGGTTCTTCAACTGCCTTTGAGTCTTTCCACTTGGATGACCCATCGGCATCTCAAAATCAACATTTTCAAAATGTAAGTATTTTTCTTTCTTATCATTACTAATATTGTTCTGGGGACTGAGCCCAGGGCCTTGGGCACGTTGGCCAAGGCCTCTATCACTGAGCTACACCCACAGTACTAATCTGCTTCTGGCTGAGGATTTAAGTGTTTCTTTGGGAGATGAGTAGCCCTTGCTGGGTTAACCTGGTTGTTTGTTTCAAAGAATCTTTGTGGCTGCCCTCTGGAAACAGGCTGTAGGTGGGCAAAAGTCTGTGTAGCAAAGTTCTGGAAAGTTACAAAAGCAATACAGACAGGGTTATAGTCAAATAAGGTACTCATCAATACATGCTTTGGGTACAAAATGTCAAAGAGCCACACCAGGATCAAGAGTAGACATCTCCTTAAAGTGTTCATCTGAGTGTTAAACTTGTGTGGCTCTGCTCTGGTTGAAGACAGGAATTGTTTGCTCTGGGGAGCAGGGGAAGAGTGGAAACAAGTTAGGAAAAGCAGAGCCCTGCTCTGCTCTCCTGCCAGGCTGTGTAAGGAAGGCAAGAGAGACTAGCTTGAAGGATGACACCGGGGGTGGGGGTGGGGTGGGGAGGTAGGGTGGGGGTGGGGGAGGCTTGGCCTCAGCAAACATGGAGCTATTCCAACCCATGGAATGTGAGGGGCTTCAAGGACCAGGTTTTAGAGTGGGTGAGAAGAGACACTGAGCTTCTAAAACATGAAGCTTGAACTTAGACCCAGGGTGGGGTGGTATACCCTTGTCACCCCAGTTTGCTGGAGGTTGAGGCAAGCATGCCACATGTTTGAAACCAGGCCAAACTTCATTAGGAGGAGGTGTCTCAAAGGGCAAAGGGTTAGGGGTGTAGTTCAGTGGCAACCCTCTTGCCTGGCATGTATAAGGTTTGGTCTATAGCAGAGAGAGAGAGAGAAAGAAGAGAGAGTGGAGGGGGTTTAGATATTCAGTGGGATACACACCAGCTGGATGTCAAAGGCTGACGTCATGGACAAGGATGGCCTCATTCACTCTAGAACATGTGCATTGGACTGCTACTCCAGGGTAATTGCAGCCTTTTTATACTGACCCCAACCCCTTGTGTGCATAGGCTCTGCCTTCATTCAAGTTACACAAATGTCAGCTCCTTTGCAGTAAGGGCTCTTTCCAGCCACCTTCCCAGTGCTGGTCCTTCCTACTGCCCTGTTTTGTTGTGTTAATCTTATCAGAGTCTTATTATTTGTTGACTCTCTCATTTATAGTCTGCATGCCTTAGAATGCTAGCGGCTTCGTAAACGTCCCGTCTTCAGTAGCTACAGAACACCTGGACACTCCAACCTTTGGCAGTAGTTATTTACCGTTGTGATAAAAAACTGTGCCCAAAAGCAACTTCTAAAGGGAAGAGTTTGTCTGGAATTATGATTCCAGAGGTAGAGTCCATCATGGTAGGGGAGGCCTGGAAGTAGGGGACCAGACCAAGGAGCTGAGACTTCTATTTTTAACCGCAGGCAGAAAGCAAAGACAGAACAGGAAGTGGGGAGAGGCTAGGCACTCTCAAAGCCCCGCCCCCAGAGGCTAGACACTCTCAAAGCCCCGCCCCCAGAGGTCTACTTCTTCCTGCAAGGCTGCATTTCCTAGAGGTTCCGTAACTTCCCCCAATAGCGCCACCAGCTGGGATGAAGTGTTTGAACATGTGGGCTTGTGGGTGACAATACTCACCCAAACCACTATAGTTTCCTTCAGAGAATAAATGCATTTAAGTCAATCTTATGCTAGTCCAAAGGCACAAAACCAAGAAACTTGACCAGCCAGTAATTTTACATAGTTTTTATTGGTTCAGTCAGTCAGTCCATTTGCTTATCTTGGTTATCTAATGGTCCCTTCTCAACAGAGTTCTGTCACACAGAAAAGACCAAGCTATTGCCTAGAAGTCATTAATCAAAGAAGAAAAAAAAAATCGGAGTGAACAATTCCTACCTTTGCTAGTTGTCATTTTAATTGTATTAGTTAATGAAAAATATGTCAACTATGTACAGCATATTTTCAGCCTTTGTTATTAAAAATGGAATCCAAACTCTTACAGGACTACGTAGTTCATTAAACATGATGTCGAGATAGATTTTTCCTTCCTTAGGAAATATGTATGCTTATTATTAATTTTTTCTGTTTTCTTTTAAGAGTGTTTTATAGTTTACACAATTACATAATAATGGATAATGGCATTTTAATATATGTATTTTGATCAGATTTACCTTGATTAACAGCTCTTGCATCCTTTCCACTCTCATTCCTCTTCTCACCTAGCCTCTATTCTGTTTTTGCAGGGTGTGTGTGTGTGTGTGTGTGTGTGTTTGTGTGTGTGCACGCACGTGCACATGTGCATGTATGACCTGTATGGTTTTGCTGGAGTCATTTCCAGGAGAATGTCACATTAGCGGTAGATATCCACTAAATGAAATGATGAAATAATGAAATGTCTCTCCTTCCACTACTATTTCTTTCACATAAATCCTGAGAGTGGAGTGAGGCTCCATGAGAGCCTCCTCCTTACATGACAAGGTATTGATGAACCTTAGACTTTTTTCTTTGAGATTCGTAAGTAAAATTATTCATGCTGGTGGACCGTTTCAGCTAAGGGTTCAATACAACATTGCAGAATGTCAATAAGATCCCAGAGTTGTTTCAGACCATTGTCCACATTTAGCTTAGGAACACAGTTAGGGATGGGGATCCAGGAAAAGGATCTTGATGGAGTAAGAGGAGAAGTAGACTCTGAGGTCTCAAAAGGACTCAAATCTTCAACCTCAGGCTGGGCAAGGGGCTCACACTTTTCATTTTAACACTCAGATGCTGAAGCAGAAAGATGACTGAGAATTTGAGGTCACTTTGGGAATAAATAGCGAGCCATTTGACAAAAAAATATTAAAAAGAAATTCTGGGTCTAATGTTTTGATAATCTTAACCAAAGCAGATATTTTCTCTAGTTCTTATTAATCTATACATTGTATAATGATCATTTATATATGTAGCTATACGAATTCGGACACATGTTCTAAGTTAATTCTAAATCAATGTGCTTGGTCTATATTAGATTCTCAAATGACTTACAATTAGTTTGCAAGATCCTGAGTGTTTCAACAGTATGAAAATGTTTCATAAAAAACATGAATTCCAAAACATGCAGTCCATTTTAGTTATTAACTTAATAAAAGGTGTCTTTTGAGTTGACAAGTATGTGTTTATTTGCAAGGATAAGGATGCCCAAATAAATAGACTGAGTCAAGCGAGAGAAATGAGTTTATTTCAAGAGACACCGTGTAGAGAGCTTTGGCTCAACACAGTCCTCAGAGACCATAGACCTCTGCATTTTCCCTGCACTGGGCCAGTGTCAGCCTGGAGCTCTGATTCCGAATCTCATTACTTTTCTTATTGCTGTAACACAGTCCTGGCAGATGCAGTGTAAGGTAGGAAAGGCTTATCTGGTCTCACAGTTTGAGGCTCTACTAGTCCACCATGGTGGGGTTACGGCACCAGGAACTTGGGGTAGCTGGTCACTTTGCACACAGGACAAAACAGAGATGTATGTTGGTGCTCAGCCTGCCTTCTGTTAATTCTGCCTGGCATTCCAGGCCATGGGACGGTGCCACCCACATTCTGAGTGGGTCTCTGAAATGATAAATACAACTAAATCTCTAGGTTAGAAAATAAAAACATTAGAAAATATGGCAGAGGTAGTTAATATTTTTTAATAGCCAGAGCTGAAGAAAATAGGGAGGAAATATCTTCTGTGATGATTCTTATCACCTTGGCTTTTTCTTTGCTTGCTTTTTGGTACTTTAAATATTAGTTCCTGGTTCTTTTATCAGTACCTCATTTCATATCTGAAGAAAACTTGTGTTTTCTTTCTCTGGTGTTTTTATAATAGTATTTTAATCATGGCATAGGATCATGTAATGCCCCAAGCACATTGGCTGGAAAATGATTTATAAATAAAATTATTGTTATTATTGTCATCTTTATCTCTTGTAACAATACTCATTATATTAAGATTATATCTAGGCTGGAAATAGTTCAACATATGTGATTATATGTAATCAGCCTATTTTTCTGCTTTTTAAAAACCATCTTGCTCTCACTCAACTTTGTTCTTATCGCTGAACAAACTATTGTCTGTAAGTGGTGGGAGACTCCAGTTCGCTTTGAAGAGTGATTCTAAACAGGTTTCAACAAGAGTTTGCTACTGGCAGGACTGGGATCCAGATGCACTCCTTGTTCCCAGTGGCCATGTGCTAATGGCTCTTTCTGTGGTCCATAGCAGTTGGATCATCAGAACCTTCTCCCAAGGCTTGGAGCCTTGACTGTTACCCTTACATGACAGAACTCTGATTAATGAGAAGAAATTATACTGATGTTTTGGCTTGATAACAGCTGAGCTTTTCATATACTGAAAGTGTCTAGAATGAACTACTCTGGGGGTTATGGAGTATCTCCCACTGCAGGTCCTCTAGAAGTCATAAGGCCTCTTATTTGGGATTTGTAAAGATCATATCAATAGTACTGAAGCCATTAAATTCCAGGGTGGTTGTCATTCAGCAACTCTCACGCATCTTGTCTTCCAAAGACTCTTGTTCCTGTGCCGATCAAAGGGTCTTAACCCATCTCTATTGTATAATGAGATTAGATGACTCTAGCATCATTTCTCTGAAGTCCTTCGTGGGAAACACACTGCGAGTCTTCTTCATTCTTTTTGAGTCAGGATATAGCTCTGTAGCCCAGGCTGCCCTCAAACTAGAGATCCTCCTGCTCTGACTTTTCAGTGCTGGGATTACAAGCCTGGGCTACCACACCCAGGCACAATACCAATTCTTTCAAAAGAATTAGAAGTTAATTCTCATGATCACTTCCAATTCACACATTTTGATGTGTTACAGGGGTCATCATGTGACCCACTGTTGAGACTAAAGGGTAATAGTTGGCTAGGTGTTGTAGGTGGTTGGCTTCCAAGGTTGAAAGCCCAGCTTCCGGAGACTATAGTTGAGTTATCTGCCATTTTTATATAGATTAAAAGATCTTCCTTTTCTCTTTGCATACTAACTTTTATACATGGTTCAAAACCTTTTAAGTGAAAAATTGCCTAGTTAAAAGTATTGCTATTAGGACTGTACCATGGGCTCCTCCAGCATGTTGATTTTTGTGGAAAGATGGTGTTGGTTTCAAAACTGACCAGATAGGAACATCAACAGGGCAAACAAATTCCTAGAGCCCAAATAATGAACCCATGAAGACAGACCGCTAAGAGTGGTGTATCTAGAGAAGGGACTCTGACAGGGATTGGGCTGTTGTGTGAAGTCTGGAGTCAAACATTTGGCAAGATGTTTGTTTTAAGGCAGGAATGCTGGTGTCTTTGAGATTACTACAATCATTACAAAACAATACAATGGATACTTTTTTGTTGTTGACGTTTGAGTCAAAGTCCAGTATTTTCTATGAATTCTTCCCAGGCTATATCTGTGCATGGCTTATCTTTGAATTCCAACAGTGTATATGTGTGTGTGTGTACATACACATATATACATATATATGTATATATACATATATGTGTGTATGTATATGTATATATCTGGTAATATATATGATGTAGGTATTTATTTTGTTGCTACTAAACTCTGGCAGTCTCATAATCCAGATATTTTTTAACTACTTGTTTTGTGTATGTGTGTATGTGTTCACGTATGCAAATATGTAGCTACACAGTGTGC
Organism: Ondatra zibethicus; assembly: GCA_004026605.1. Lineage (NCBI taxonomy): Eukaryota > Metazoa > Chordata > Mammalia > Rodentia > Cricetidae > Ondatra > Ondatra zibethicus. The sequence continues at coordinate 74,945 of PVIU01007140.1, read as the reverse complement.
GTATACACAAGTGTGCTTGCATGTGAAATCCAGATGGCAGCCTTGCCCATTGTTCCTCGGGTGCTACCCACTTTGGGTTTTTGTTCGTTTGGAGGTCTGTCACTGGCCTGCCTGGTTGACTGGCCAGAATGCCTCAGGGATCCACCTGTGTTTTGTTTCACCCCTGCTGGGATTGCTAGCATATAACACTATGTCTTGGTTTTTAAACATGGGTTCTGGGGATGGAACTCAGATCTTTGTGCTTGCAAAACAAGTACTTTATTGACCAAACTATCCACCAACCCCCCCGCCCTGCCGCCACACACATCAAAAAAAAAACTGTCAAAACTTTTAATTTTGTGGTTCTTTTTGACAGTTTTCAAATCACATGGAAAGGATTATGTTTAAATGTGTACTAAAAAGTTAAAGTTCCTGTAAACCTAAAAATGAAAATAATTTAACTAATTCTCTTACTGTCATTAACATTTGTGTCCCTTGAAACATTATCAGTTAAAATCTATGGGTTTCTGAGGTTCTAACCTTGTGACCTTCATCTTCCTTGCAGAGCTGGTGTTCTCTGGGGAAGCCGTCCAGAGAGACTCTTCCATTCTGCACGTCCATCTTCTTTTGTGCCTCTTCCTTCTTCTAGTCCAACTGAGAGACAGCTACTGTTGGATGCTGCCACTTAAGGTGTTTGCTCCTGAGCCAAGCAACCGTTCCTGTTTTCCAGTTGAGGATAAGTGTGCGAAGAAGCAATAACCTTGTGCTCGGCAGTCAATAGCCAATGCGCATCTCTGAAGCGGCTTTGGCAGGTGCCTGATTGGTGATGTGTGGTGATCACGGACCAGCTGCAGAGAATGAAAATAGCCAAGGTCATCCTTTGCGTGGATTTGCTGTGTTCAGTTTTTATTCCTCCCCTTGCTGATAGATGAGGGAACATGAGTGACAGACCCAAAGACTTGCAACAGTACAAAGCCATTCCATGGATCTTGGGCTTCCTGGATTTGGCTCATAATCTTCCAGTTAAGTGCAGCGTCAGTCAGGTAAGACACAGAGCTATAGACCACCTCCTGCCCCTCATCACACTTCTTACACCTGAGCAGCCATTGGCACTTCTCACCAGTCCAGATCAGCTTTGCCCGGTAAAGACATTTCCAAAGGAAGTCAGCAGTTTCATTTCACTTGACTGGAAGTTCTATTTGCTCTAATTCTTTTTCAGGTGCTGGACACTTAACCTAGGATTACACAGAAGCTGAGCGAGAGCTCTACCACTGAGCTGCATCCCCAGCCCCGCTATAAAGTTTGGGTACCTACCCATGTAGAGCAATTACAGTTGTTAATTGAGTCAAGTGGGGAGGAAAGGATTGGATGCAAACGTGGAGATGCTGTTTAAGATCCATGTTCAGTAAGTGTGTTCAATATGCTTGCTGGGCCGTGGGAGATGCTTTTCCACTCACATTGGCTTTCTCTTCTAAGTCTAATTTTGAGCTTTGGCTTCTTTCAATATTTGGAATTCAGAAGACTGAATGTTTATTCTTTTATTTAATTAAAATATAGTTATATCATCTCTTTTCCCCCTTCTACCTCAGTCCCTCCTATGTTTCCCCTCAAATTCATAGTCTCTTTTCTTTAGCTATTATTGTTACATGTATATATGAACAAATGTATAAATGCAACCTGAATCCATTTAGTGTTGCTTGTATGATATGGTTTTTTTTTTTTAGGACTGATGACTTGGTATTGGGTACCCAAGTAGGGGGTTCATCTCTGGGGAAGACTAATTCTTCCTTTTGGCAGTTGCTAATTGCCTGTAGAACTTCATCTAAGAGTGGAGCCGCATGAGATTTTCCCCACTCATATTGGCATTTCAGCTAGTGTTCAGGTCATGTGTAAGCAGTCATATTGTTGTGATTCCATGGGTGTGGCTTCCTTTGAACTAAATGAAGCTAAAAGGGAAGTGATAAATGTTTACTTTGAAAGCACACTCCTTCAATCACAAAATTTGCCACTTCTTTCTAGGATCATCACCAACCTGTGATTTTTGGTTGATTAAACCCAAAGGTCACCATTTCCCTTTCCACACATTATCCTGGCTCTCCCACTCTAATTGCAAGGGTAGCTGGGCTAAATTGATCTCTCAGCAGGTTTCTAGTGGCTCTGAAGAAAGGAATCCTATATATTGAATATGTAGGTTGAAAATAATACTAAAAGGCATTTACTGGTTTAATATTCTCCTCAAAAAAAATCAACAATTACCAAACTTGCTTGTTATTAATTTTTTGAGGTAGAGTCTTTTTTTTAGAGGTAGTCCAGCCCGGCCTCAAACACTGGGAATGCTATGTAACTGAGAATGAGCTTCAAATCTTGATTCTCCTGCCTCCACCACTCAAGTGTTGGAATCACAGGTGTGGACCACCATTCCTAGATTCATTAACCTTTTGATGATCTTAAATAGTTACGTCTAATATAAGCATTAACTTGCTAATTTTTGTATTTAACTAAATGTACGCTTTTAAAATTTGGTATTAGTTTTCTGTGTTGCATGTTAATTTTATAAGTGCATGTGTGCCCTTTCCATTTTTAATTCCTTCCTTCTTTCCTTCCTTCCTTCCTTCCTTCCTTCCTTCCTTCCTTCCTTCCTTCCTTCCTTCCTTTATTCTTTAATTCTTCTGCTTGTTTTATGAGTACGGTGTATGTGTGTGTGCTATATGTATGTTCTTGTGGGTTTGCACATGTAGAGGCAAGGGGAGGGCATTCGCTGTCTTCCTCAATGGCTTTTGACCTTAATTCTTCTAGGTAAGGTTTCTCCTTGCCTCTGAAGTGTTCTAGGGGGGCCGTTAGCAAACCCTTCTTATTCTCCTATCTTTCTTTCAGGGTTGAGGCTAAGATATGTGGGAGATAATGTCTGGCTTGTTACCTTGGTGCTGGACTTGAACTCAGGTCCTTGTGGTTGGTACAGCAAACATTCTTAACCCTGAGCCCCCATTGCATCCTCAGCGCCCCTCTTCTGCGATGATACTGATGCCTTCTATTCCATTTCCTGTGACGAGCACAGGGCTAAGAAGGTGACAGGCCTCCCAACATGTTTGTCGGCAGGATCACGGATGAAAATAACCTAACATTAAAGGGAAAGTTTCCAGGTCTCTCTGTTTTGCCAGTAGTGACTATTTCTTTATTTTTTTTCATTTGAACAACCCATGTTGAATCCTCATTCCCTTTTATAGGGCAGAATTTTAGAAGATTGTCAGTTTTGTCGTTTGGGTCAGATTATTTCTCACGTGGAGAGCTGTCTGCACACAATGGCTTAGCAGTGTACCTGGTGCTAATAGCAGTAACATCCCAAACTACCATGAGCTGCTGAAAGTCTCCTGGAGGAAGGAAGGCAAAATCACCCTATCTAAGGATACTATCAGTTGCAGTTGGACTCGGTTTTGCTCCTGTTGAGGCTCGGAATTTGATATTTTAAATGCGTCACTCTGCTCCACTGACTGCCACTTACTCACCTGAGACTGGAAGGCCTCAGAAGCAGTCTGTCTCCTTACCTCCTGTTTCCTGTCCTTCTTTCCCCCCTGAAGCAAGTCATAGAAACCAGAAATCTTCCTCAAAGTGAGTCATTGAAACTGGAATCTCTCTTCCCCAAAGCAAGCCGCAAACACCAGAAATGCTACCTGGCCTTCCACAGCCGCTCTGGATAAAGGCTGATCATGAGGAAATTCTCTGACCTTCCTTTGTCCGGGAGTAAGTCACAGACCCTCATTCCAGAGGGAGTCTGCCTTCTACCCAGGAGGAAGGGATGGAGAGCAGACAGGCCCTGCTGGCTCCTCCCTTGGCCTCACATGAATCTGTATTTGTGTTCAATCACATATCTCCTCAGCTACCTAGCCTTCACAGACCCTTACAACAGCAGATTCTTTTTCTGGACTCTTTGAGTCTTTCTGAAGACGTCCCTTGGTCATGTACTACTTGGATTAAATAAATTGTGATTCTTTCTGTTTTTCTTTCCTTGTCCTGGAGACTGACCATAGGGCCTTACTCACGCTAGGCAATTGATCCACCATTGAACTATGATCTCAGACTTCTTTTTACTTTTTATTTAGAGATAGGATTTCACTGAGCTGCTTGTGGCCGTACCCTTGTGATCCTCCTGCCTCAGAGTTTCGAATCCCTGGGATGACGGGCTGCCCCGTCAGACCTGGTTGTGATTAATTTCTTCTTCCTTCTTGGCTTTCCTTTTCATTCTTTATCCTTCCTGCTTTCTCTTCCTTTTCTCTTCCCACTCTTGCTTTCTCTTTAAAATGATCATTTTATTAAAACATTCAAAACTGCGTTTTATTTTAGGGGTAGAACACACTTTATATAGCCAACCAGCATTGGAGTAGAATGACATGATATAGTTAACACAGGAGGAACATGGCGGAGATCTCAGCTTGCAAATATCCTCCCACCAGAACAAAATAACAGCAACAGGAAAACCACCTCCCTGCTTCCAGCCTTTTCCTAAATGGGCCAGTGTGACAAATGCATGCAGTGACTCATCATGTCTGGTTCCTCCTGCACTAATGATCAATAGAATTAAAAAGAAACCTCAGCTTTCACAATCACAAGATTAACAGGTCAGATTCCTTTGGAATGCAACAATGCTACTTTAATAGACAGACAGTTAAATTCACACATCTACCACAGTGGAGGGGGGTGGCTGGGGGTGGACAACAAGTATGGACACTTAAACTAGAAAAAAAAAAAAGATTTATATTCTCTTTCATGACTCTTCTGCCTGCATTCTGTCCTTCCTTGTTCTCTAATATTACCCTCTCTTAGTCTCTTTTCTAAATGTATATAATTTGTGTGGGTATACTTTACCCACATATATCCCTGCTTACATATTTGCAAGAGTCCTACAGGCTAGGATCCACATGTGAGGGAGAGCATCAGCTCTTTTTCTTCTGAGCTTGAGACATCTCCTTTAGAATTATACATTCCAGGTCCGTTTGTTTTCCTGTGAATTTCTTTCATTTTTCTTTACAGTTGAATAGTATTTTATTGGATTCAGGGAAAGAGGAAGTCTGTTCACTGCTGGTGGGAGTGCAAGTTAATTCAGTCGTTATGGAAACCAGTTTGGAGGTCCATCGAAACATTCGAAACACCCTATGACTCAGTTATACTCCTCCTGGATGTTTGCCCAAGGAATTCCACATCGTACCACAGAGGTACATGTGCATCCATAGCTTTTGCCGCTCTGTTGCATTTCCTCAGCGAGGAAATGCAACCCGCCCGCTTAAATGTCCATCAGCAGATGGATGGGCAATGACAATGTGGTGCAAATTAATCAGTTGTGGAGAAAATGAAATTATTTTTAAAGAAGGGCTCTTGCTGCCGTATATTCACGGCTAGTTCAGATATCACGATCCTGCTTCAGCCTCCCAAGTGTTGGGACTATAACCAGGTACCACCATACCTGTGTAGTAAATTGGTACTGTCTCTTCTGCTCATTTCCCTTTAATTGTAGGAGTGCTGGCCGCGGGCCCTTACAACAGACAAGGAAAGAAGCCACAACTGTGTAGCCTTCCAATACTAAGATCCAGCTACTCAACTGTTTTTGATAGATGTTCTTAGAGTACTCCTAATGGATTTAGGGCTTTTGATATTGGGAAGAGAATCAGGGCTAGAAACATCTAGTGTATACCATCCTCCCTTTCTCAGCTATGTTCCAGAAAGTGCCTTCAGTTGACTTTGTATAAATCACAGAGATTTATATTATTTGGATTAATACTTCTTGACACCGAGGGAAGTGTGTCCAGGCTGCGTGACACCTAGTCATAGAGCCACCATCTCTCAGGTTGTAGTTGAGTCCCCTTCTCCCTCTGTGGCTCGTGACTAACAACATAGGCTGCAGTGCTGAGAACCAAGACAAGCCTCCCACAACTGGGGCTCTGGCTTCCCCAAAGCCAAAATTGTGGCTTTACTCTCAAGCTTTGCTTCAGGAGAGAGGTATGGAACTGCCTCACCATACTGTGAAAATATGGACAGCAACCCAACAGATCAATCATCCAGGAATCATGGCTGTTTGGATGTTCTGGAGTCCATGGGACATAGTCTACTTTTGTCTTTATTCTTTCTGTCCATTAAGTTTAACACTGTTGAGGTAGCTGACTCTTGAAGGGATGAAACCACTCATCCCCAGGACCCTGGAATAAAGCACTTCCTGGTAAGTATATCTAATGGAGCATGGAATTGACACTGGGTATGGAATTTGCACTTGAGATTCTGAAAAGAGTTGTCAATCAAGTCTTGAAGCCTCTCATTGACCCAGAGATGCTGTTATCTCAGCAACTTTGTCTTCTAAGACAGTGTTGACTAACAGCTTCTCTTTTATTCATGTGTCTGTCCTGAAAGTATAACAAATAAGCTTAATTCTTACAAAATCTTGAAATATCTTTTAGCCCAACACAATGGTAGTTATTTTAAGAAGATTGACAAAAGAGTTGAGGCAGTTTTTCTATTTTTCATCCTTCCCCCCCCCATACAGAAGCACTCAATCACATTTAATTGTGGCTTGCACCAAGCCACATTAACTTTGTTTGCCTAGAACGGACAGATCTGCCGTTAGCTCTTTTGGTCCCCTTTTCATCTCCTCAGTAAGCCTTCCAATTTAAATAACAGATTAGACACATCCTCACCCAGGAGATTCCTAGATATCAAGCACCTTCGCAGGATGTAACTTCTGGGATTTGACTCCATGCCTAAGCTGTGTTTGTTAATGAAAAAGAATGGCTTACCAAAGCTTACCATGTCTAACTGGAAAGAACTCAGTGAGCCCTGCTGAATGAACGAAAGGGCTCCAGCAAGAGATACTTTGCAGATAGGACGTCGTGGCACAGTGCACAAACCATTTATGTTAGCTTTGCTCAGCAGAGGTGTTGGGGGAACCTCTGTTCTCTAGAGATAAGAACAATCTAGAGATTTTTCTTTTTATACCAGAGCGATGAATATCCATGGAGCACAGGTGGGGTTTCCCCTGGTTACCATCTGGCCTGTAGGAGCGCAGAGTGGAAGCCAACTTTCCAATGCCCCTGTAAGCCCCAACTTAGCTCCCAACTCTACCTCATTTCTTTGAGTAACCTTTGAATTTTGGAAACACTTTCGATTTAGAGAAAAGATGAAAAGGTAACACAGGATTCTGGTGGACCTCAACCCAGATTTCTTAACATTAATGTCTCACATTACAGTGGAACTCTGACCCTATTTTATTCTATTTAGATTTTTTTTGAGACAACATTTTACTCTTATAGCCCGGGATAATTGGGAACTAACTCACTGTAGAGTTCAGGCTAGCTTAGAAGTTAAAGCCTCAGGCTCCCAAATGCTGGGATTAAAGACATGAGTCAGTATAACCAGTGCCGATCCCACTTCAAAAGTTCATTGTCTTGTTTATGTCAAAGAAACTGCTTGCTTATGAGTCTAGAAAGGCTTAGGAGAAATAAGAGTCTTAGTATTTTGCCAGTTGTTTGGTTGCTGATGGGTCTTGCTCTGTTCTTCATCAAAGAAGCTAAACTTAGTATTTGAACCTATCTCAAGTTGAAATGTACAGGTGATGAGATCAGTCTCTTCATGACATATGTGAGCAGGCATAAGAGTATATCACACATAAGTAACTTCTCCCACTTTATATGCAGGGCAACAGCTGTGAATGAAATCATCTACAACTTGAAAATTCTGAATTTTCTTCAGAGTGACCCTTGCCTTTTTCATATTATATCTGTTCCCAATCCAAGATCTTGTTGATTGTCTGTACAGAAAAGACTATTTTTGAAATAAGATAACAATGATAGGCAAGAAAACAACAACAATGAAAGACTAGTAAATTGTTGGTTGGAGTTAATGAAATTTTAAAGACTGTCTTGGAGAAATATACAATGATACATGCATAAAGTTTGAGCTACTGTTTGGTACACAGTAGTTAAGATAATTTTGCTTGGGTTGGAGAGATGGCTTAGTGCTTAAGGGCACCCATTGCTCCTGCAGAGAACTTGTGTTCAGATCCCAGCACATACCTGGTAGCTCACCACAGTTTATTACTCCATTTAAAGGGGATCCAATACGTCTTCTGAACTCTCAGGACATCAGGCACATATGTGGTACACTTATATATAAGGCAGGTAAAACACTCAAAGCACAGCAAATAAAAAATATCTCATTTTCTTCCAGTTAAGATCTCTTTTGGGGTAATGGAAGTACCAATAACAACATATTAAAAGAATGTTAAGTGACAGATTTATTTGAATAACAAAATAATGCGATTGCCAGGAATTAAGAATGAACTGTGAGGCCAGGCGGTGGTGGCGCACGCCTTTAATTCCAGCACTCAGGAGGCAGAGGCAGGCAGATCTCTGTGAGTTTGAGGCCAGCCTGGGCTGGATAGGCTCCAAAGGTACAGAGAAACCCTGTCTTGAAAAACCAAAAAAAAAAAAAAAAAATGAACTGTGAAAGTCTTCCTTGCTGCTGATAACTTCCAGAGACAGCTTTCATTTCTCTTTTGCTTCTTGAGATGGTGAAATTAGAGTCAGATGACAGGGATAGTCCAGGAACTATCCTCTGTTTCCAAATTATAGAGATCTTTGAGACAGAGGCAGAAAGTCCCTGGTGAATTTGGGCCCCAAGCAACATCCAACTTTGCTCTGGGTTTGCTGTGGTTCAGAAACTGAGAATCAGAGTAAGTTGCTTAGATACACCTTGTGGAAGTGCCCGGTCCCTCCCTTCCTCTTCTTCCTTCTCTCACCTCTTCTGGCCACCCTCAGATGACCTTCCTTATTTGCTGAGGAAAATCTATAGATTAAAGAAGATAATGCTGCTAAGAAGGAAAAATGGACTTATGTATATCCGGGGGACTGAGGCTTTCTCCATAGCCCTTTTGACTGCTGTTAATAACAAGATTGTTTCTTCTAATCTCAGGTAGGAGGATTAACTCACTAGAAATAGCATATGGACACCAGCCATGTGGTCTCCGTATGCACCCTGACTTACTTAGAGAAGAGTGGATCCAGTGTAGAGACGCTTCCTAGAGAGACACGAAACAGAGGGCTTAGCTTGTAATTCCTTTCACGGAGCTTTCACTGGGGAATAGAGTTTGATGGATCATTTATTATACTGAAGCCATCATGCACAGACCTTATACAAAGATTCACCAAGAAATAGAACTTGACAGGCTACTAGACTTTCTACACAAATACAAAATGAGGTGGAATTAGGCGTTAACTTATACACTGGATTCATCCGAAGTGGGCAATTTAATATCTATGGCACATTTGCATCCCAAAGGATCCTATTGGTCTTTCGGGGGGGGGGGTGAAATGGACTTGACTTTCATCTTGGTTTCTGTGGAGTAAATACTACTGCCCGTTACTGATTCTCTCCAGTAATTCTTGTTTAAATATCCATGATCCCCTGCTGACGCCATCCATCCTCTGCTGACAATGTGCAGTTGGTACTGGCTATTTCATCTGGGTCGCTCTGATCATCCCACTGTGGTTTGAATACTGGTGCTACTAGTTAGCCTGGGAGAAAACTCATGTGTCGTAATATAATGAAGACTCACGTCTCAGCTTGTTAGGTGGTGGGTAGTGGGGTTGCCTAACACAGCAGCTCAGTTCAAAGTGAAGTCGAGAGGGAGTGGAGATCGTAGATCATAGATCACAGAGGCAGAAATGCCAGAGTTCCTTCAGTGGTGGAGGGAACTTGCAGGCACATGAATGATCCATGGAGCTCACCAGCATGTGTGCAGGCAAAAGAAAGCCGACGGAGCAATCAGAGGAATCCATCCAGCGAATAAGAAGCTTATAACTCTTTGGCAATTTGTTTAACTTGGGAGTTATTGCAAAGACAGAAAGGTATTGAGCCCTGGGGATATTGGCATCCACACCAGGAGTCTTCCACTGTTAGAACCAAGCTTTGCCAGTGGGGCTTTTTTTTTTAAATTTTTTTTTTTAAACTCAGGTGTTCAGTGCTGAGTTTTATTGGCAAAGCCAAGAGTTCTGGAAAATGCAACATTAATCACATTGGTATATAAGGTTAATGAGGCTGGACTGTACAAATTCCCCCATGCAAATGTTAATTACCAAATTAATTTAATCTGGAGGACACTTTGGTCCCCTCACTCTGATTCTGGGGTTCCACAGGTATTGAGAGACACACCAAATGATGACAGACAGGCAAGTCTAGCTGCGATTCTGTGAGTTTGTGTCTTGAATTTCCACATTAGCTAATTTTTAAGATTTATTTTATTTGAGGTAAAGACTCACCGTGCAGCTTAGACTAGCCTAACTCTCCATCTTCCTGCCTCAGCCCCCTGAGTACTGTTATTACTCATGTCATTGTTATTGTCATAACACCTGGCTTGCACATTTTACTTCTGAGACATCATTCTGGCCTGTTCTTAGTTCATGACCCTGGAATTCTGTTTCAGAGAGAACGTCAGGGCAGATGTCTCCTGCCAGGACCACTGAAAGTGTGGTTAGCTTACTTCACTTGCTTTTAGAATATATTACTGAGCATCATTTATATACAGTGATTCGTTTTTTTCCTGGAATTCACCATATAGTTCAGTCTGGCTTTGAAATCACAGAGATTCTCCTGCTTCTGTCTCCCAAATGCAAGGATTAAAAGCGTGCACCGCCAAACAGGTGAGTACATTTCTCACTCTGGTATCGCTGTCATTACCAAAGCATTCAGGTTAAAGAGTCCCTTATCTCCTGCCTTTCCCTGCTCAAAGTCACTTTTGGTGCTGCTCTGGGAGACTCAAGCTTTTCTCCAAGCAATGCTTCTCACATTGTATCTTGAGTTAGGCACACACTTCCCAGCACAATGTCAAGTAAATCAGCATGGCAATTAGGACAGTGGACTCTGGGTTCAGAAAGGCCTGGCTGAAGCATCATCTTCGTCTGTTAAGCCTTATTTTTCTAATCTGAAATACATTAATGCCACTCAAATTCCAGAAGTCAAAAGCTTAGACAGGACACACAGGTGGCCATGTGCTGACTAGTGTTTATCGTATTGCTGCCAATAATTATTATTACTTTCTGAAGCTGGAGTCCGATTTGCTTATGATCTCCTAAAATGCTTTGCTTGTCCTATCCTTGTTCAAGACGTTTGCTTTATGTAAATGGTTCCTTCTTTTTATCCCTTTGCTCTTTGATAACCTCTGACTAGATATATTATCAAGCTTGTTTCAGTGACCCTAGAAGACAAACCTTTTCCTTTCTTTAGCAACTCCTTCCCTCCCTCCTTCTTCCCCTCCCCTTCCTCCACAGGGTTTCATATAGCCCAGAATGGCTTGAACCCACTGTGTAGCTAGGGCTGGCCTTAGAACCTGATCCTTCTGCCTCACACCCTTGAGATCATAGGTGTGCGCCTTTCTCAGCTTTGCGCCTCCTTTTTGTACTCTGCCCTGTGCCTTGGTGTGCACTTAGGGTTCCCTAACCTGCCTTTGCTGTGTCGTAACCCTTTACCACACTGAAACTTCTCAGACAACAAACAGGATCTTCGCTTTTCTGTTAGCATACAGTCTTGTAGTGAACGGCCTTGTCTGAGACCGTAGCTAGCTATGTAATGAAGGATGGCTTGGACTCTGAAACCCGCCTGCCTCAGCTTCCCTAGTTCTAAGCTTACAGAAGAACACCTCCGTGTTCAGTTATCACAGGACTTTCAAAGCTGATTTGCTCATGAGTTCCTAGTGGAGAGAGACAGACTAGGAAAGCTCTCTTGCCTCCATGCGTCTAGAGCCACCACAATATCCAGAACACAAAATATTGTCCATAAATATTGACTAAACAGAATGGATTGCAAACAAGTTAAATGACTGAGTCACTGCATTACTCCACTCAGTCACTCCACGTCCTAAGCCTGCAATTTCTTCACTACGCCAAACTGCTTTGCCTCACCAAATGTCTACAGTCTTCATTCTAGACTACTAAGAGGATGTTGGCTTGTATCTTATCACTCAAGATCCAGGGTTGACTCTTAGAAACAGAACAAGAAAGCATTTGAGCAGAAGAAATCTCTTAACCTCTGGCAGGAAAGAAATCAAAAAGAAGTGTGATTATATTGATGACAGTGGTTGGTAGCAGAAGCCACATGAGACAGATATACAGGTGTCCTAACAGTTTTCCTTCCGAAATAGCAACTCAGAGGTACTGGGAGGCAAGGGAAGCTGAGTTCTTTTTCTTAATTCAAAGGCAGTGGTTAGAATCACTCACAGGGTTAGTGAAGGCTGTTGAGACTGAGTTTCCGTTGGTGGTTAATTCTCTGCCTTCCCCAGGTTCCTTTAAGACACCTGGACTTAGCTGGAATCCTGTTCATCTGGACATAAGTAAAACATTAGTACCACCTGTAAAATATCCTGGTAGATGAGAGGACATAATGTTTAAAGGGGAATTAATTTGATGAATAAAAAACATTTTACATACATATATATGTCACAATTTTTAAACATGTTAAAATATCTCAAAATAAAATATTGCTGGCAAGTAATATATATATAACAAAAAGACACCTGGCTGACATAGTATGTTCCTAGTGTTTTCAAACCCATTAACACTGAGGAGGAACAATCTTCTTAGGGAAACAGGTACGTCTGGCAAAGATCTAGGCTTTGAAGTCTCATGGCATTTCAAATGTATCTTTGTGAACCAGGCCTGCCAGGGAACATGATGTGTTGAATGAATGACTTCATGCTCCCCAGAAGTAGGGGAAAGGAAATCGATGACGTGGAAAGAACTCAGACTGTGTGGCAGTGTCCCCTGCATATGAATAATCCATGGATTTTCCGTAGCTCTTCATATTTGTCAAGTTGTGACATTCTTGCTAGCTGAAGTCTCGTCCTAAACCCCAAGGCTAGGTGACTTTAGAATCGGGGCCCAGGTAATAGCCAGAAGCCACAGCATCATGGAGAGGAATTTTGTTTGCGCTTCTGTTATATGTTACCAAATGACTTTTTCTCCCAATTTCACAAGCCTCCAGTGAGACTGAATGATCTGTAGAAGGTCTATAGTAGTCTCAAGAGTCAATGGATTTGGAGGCAAGAAAAATATATCTAGTTTTGAATAACTGCCTTTTTAATAAATCAAAGACCTTCAGGGAATGCAGTGAGCTAGTGGCCATGTGGTTCCTGGGGCAGGTAAGTGTGGCAAAGTTCATTGTTGCTTTTTCCTTACTGCTTCTTCCTCTTAGCCCTTCTCACTCCACACCAGCTTTCTTTGCTTGCTGCCTCTTGAAAAGGCCCTCCTTGTCTTCCTATGCTGACTATGACCAGATCCCGACTCCCTTCACCATCAGCTTCCAATTACCCTTCATCCCATGTGGAGCCCCATTGAAACTAGAATTCAGGGACTTGGTTGTCATTTTATGTTGATGGGAATCACTTCTTCACAAATCCTGGGCTTCGATTCTGCTTGATCAGTCATGGGGTGGGGACCAGGGAAGCTGCACTGTGGCTGGGTAGCAATACAAGCACAGACAATCCATATACCTCAAACCATGCATCCTTCATGGTCACAGGATATGAGAGAAATCACTCACAATTGTTATGGACAGTGATCTACAAAAGAGAAGCCACTGCCAAGCATACCATCTTCCTTGTCAGATCTTTGTAGACATTTTGTGCTCTTAACTTAACTGTGCATTTGAGGAAGCCCAATGCTGAAAGGAATCTGGGAAGGCATCCTGATGGGGTTCCAAGGGAGGACCCTTTCCTAAGGGAGATGTGACCACACAAATCCTTGAGCCCATTGAAGACATTTCCAGATGGTAATTAACACTAACTCAGAGCATTTCGTCAAACAAGGTGAAATCTAGGTCTCTGGACCCCGCAGTTCCTCAGTAGTTTCATTCTATTTTTCTGACCTGTTGGGTAGCCAAGAAAGAATTCCACCAGCAAATCCCTCCCTCTTACTCACTTCCTTGAGCTGAGGTATGAATAAACAGTAAAAGCCATTTTTTTTTAAAGAAAGGAAGTGTGGTCCTCTAGTGATGAAAGCCTAGGCCCACTTTTAAAGGACTTCATTTTCTATCTCTAGAAGCACTGTTAGCCATCAGGGTTCCTCCTCCTCTTCCTTCTCCCCTTTTCATCCTTTTCCCACCTCCCCTACCCTTTCCCCCCATTCGTGGAACCCCAGATGACCTCCAACTCTATCCTCTTGGTACAGCCTTCTATGTGTGTTATCAATTGGAGAACATCCCTTTAATGCCAGGGTTTAGAAGGTCAGGATATTCATCCATCTTATTCGATCTATTACTTCACTCAATTTTCTAGTGTTCATATGTCGAGAAATAACTTTTACTACATTCCATTGTTAGGATCCCATTTTCAAGAATTTATTATTATAGTTACCATTATAATACTAATTATTTTTAGTGATTACTCTTTCTCCTCAGACAATAGTCAGTTGATAGTTGTCAGGACCATAGTAGCTTCTCTGGACATTCTTACATTCTAGCATCTTCTGTTGCTCCCAGTCCATCCTATGTAGCTATTGACACCCTCTTGAACTGTCCCATCTCCCTCCCCTCACTTAAAAATCTCCCACCCACAGTGGGGCTGGAGAGATGGCTTAGGGATGCAGAAGATGAATTGATCTTCTAGAGGACCATAACTCAATCTAAGTATCCATGTCAAATGGCTCACAGCTGTCTATCACTGTAGCTACAGGGGATCAGACTTCTGCACTCACACCTACATGTTCACCACACAAATACTCACATGTGTACAACATTAAAGTTAATAAATAGATACCCCCCCCGTCTAATGAATAAACTCACAGAAGCATTATTTTTGGTCACGTTCCTTTGGATTCTTGCGGTGTGTTTCACTTAGGTTGGTTAGGTTATGTAATCAAATCTATAAACTTCTAGCTTGACAGTTCTGGATATTTGTCTCTCCAGAAACCCTATGCTTAATTTTATTCTAAGGTACTAATTCTTTAAGAATATAACTTTGTTTTCTCTATATACAACTAATTTTTGCTCTATCTGCCCTTCTCACTAAGATTATCATCTTTAAGTGTAGGAATTATCTCTATGACTCTATTTTAACTACACTCTTATTTTATTTTATTACTATAAATGAGTTGTGTATCGCAACATTATAAATTAGATATGCAATAATAACAGGGATTTTGTGTCCATCGTTTGGACTGTATTTAATACTTATTGATTATGTTATACTACTACCCTGAAAAGCAATGATGATTTCACCTGTAGGCAAAAAGGCTAGAGCTCAGAAAGGTTGCCATTGTTCATGACCCACACCTGGACGAAGAATTGTCCACTAGGCCCCGGTTGGTGGCATTCTTGGATCTATGCTCTTAACAACACACTGCTTTGTAGTAGAGATCACATTTATTGCCAGGGATGACATGTGCTCCTTTAGAGCCCAACATTTGCTTCTGAGGTATGTCAAAGCAGAGGGCTATGCCACCGCAGTCAAGGAAGGAACAGTTGAAGTAGGAGAATGTGATGAGGGACCCTGACCTTAGATTTGACCTGATTACATGCAGTTTTCTGTTGTTGGGTAATAAACCATCTAATTGACTGCACGGCTTCAAACACCAACATGTGATATTTCTGGGTTCAAGCATTCAAGTAGTTTGTCCTTGTTCAGGCCCCGTATGAGGAAACACACACACACACACACACACACACACACACACACACACACACACTCTCTCTCTCTCTCTCTCTCTCTCTCTCTCTCTCTCTTTCTCGATTGAGGATTTCTCTGTGTCAGACACAGAGACTCTAGGGTTGAAGGCTTAACTAGGGGTAAGGTAAAGTCATGCCCTTTGTATGCCTTCCTCATGCTCCTCCCCATCCTCTTCGTGCCATCTGCATCCTCCTTCCCCTTCCTTTTACCTCTCCATTTCCTGTCTTTTCTTTCTCTTCCTTCTCTCTTCTCCTTCCTCCTCTTTTCTTCTCTTTCTGTGTTCAAGCTCCCGCGTGTGCATGTGTCTGCTCAAGCATATGGAACAGAGGTCAACCTCAGCTATCATTCCTAAGGAGCCCTTCACCATTTGAAAATTTACACTTCTTTTATTTGTAAGACTTGGAGTGCACCTGCCACACAGCGTACATCATATGGAGGTCAGAGGACAATTTGTGGGACTCAGTTCTCTCTTTCTACCATGTGTTTCTGGGATTGAATTCAGGTTGTTAGGCTCCATGGCAAATGCCTTTACCATGTGGTCCATATCCCAGCCTCCACCTTGGGTTTTGAGGTGGAGTCTTTTACTGACCTGGAACTCACCAAG
Source organism: Ondatra zibethicus (assembly GCA_004026605.1). Taxonomy (NCBI): domain Eukaryota; kingdom Metazoa; phylum Chordata; class Mammalia; order Rodentia; family Cricetidae; genus Ondatra; species Ondatra zibethicus. The sequence continues at coordinate 58,671 of PVIU01007140.1, read as the reverse complement.
TAGGCTAGACTGGCCAGCTAGGGAGCTCTAGGACTCTGTCTGTCTCTAACCTCCCAGCATTGGAATTACAAACTGTTATATTTTTACATGGGCTCTGGGGTTTGAACTAGGATCCTCATGCTATCAAGAAAAACACTGATGAACGCTATATCTCTTGCCTTTCCTCCTTTATTTTGAGACATGATCTTACTCTTCCAGGCTATCTTAGAACTCTTAACCTCCTGCCTTTGCCTCCATGGTACTGAAATTACAGGCACCACATCAACTCTTTTTTTTTTTTTTGATAAAGGCACAGCAGGTTCTGAGAGGCTAGTTGGGATCACTACTATTAACATTTGTGACATCTATAGTCTGTTCTGCACATGTCACCCCTGAGCAAGTTCCTTGGCATTTGACTTTCTCTTTGCTAATTAGCAAGACATAAAGCTAGCCTGGATGGTCACTATTTTTAGTTTATATATTGGGTGACTTGTAAGAAGCTCAGTCCCTCTGCCACATGCCGTACAATGAGACTATTGTTGGCGGATTCCCTGGAAACCACAATTGCAGTTCCTACTGTAAACGCCCTCCAGAGCAACTTCTGCATGTCTTTGGTTCCAATGTGGGAACATCATGCTCTCCCTGAGCATTAGGTTTCATGGTACCAGAAGGTGCCACGAAAGCTTCCAAAGGAGGGAAGCAACCAATAGCCTTACCCAGTTGTGATGTCTAGGACACAACAACCAGTATGACATAAAAATCCTGAGGGTGCTCTAATGATACCCATACCTTGACAGTAATGAACACCTCTAATTGGACTTAAAGCCCATTCAACAAGTTAAACCATGCCTGGCACTGGAAACCTAGCTGACTACCCCAGAGCTAGTGAAGTCATTGATCTTGGAGGATAACCTACAACCATCACTTTAATAAGCCATCATACTTTTCACTATATTCTAAATATTTATCCTATACTACGGGTAGGTACAGTCCTCACCTCCAATCAAAGAAATTTCTCTTCAAAACAAACAGAAACCATAACAGAGAGTCACACCCAATTCAAATGCAGAGAACAAGAGATTTTGTGGTACCTAGTCCCACTACAAAATATTTTGCACAATTTTTTAATAATTTAGACTGTGCATATGCACGTAAAGCATGTGAACTAACTTGAACCAAGCATGACACATACCTGTAATTTCAGCACCTAAAAGGTAGAGGCAGAGGATCAGAAGTTCAAGATTATAGTCTGCTATATAATGAATTTAGGGCCAGACTGAATTCTTGGGTTCAATGAGACCCTATTTCAGGAAACACACACACATACACACACTCACACAGGACAAGGGGGCAGCTAGAGGGGAGAATACCGGTTGGTACTTGTTGAATATTGGTTGCTGTTTATCATTGCTACTTAATTGTGTTTGAAGTCTACAAAGCAGTGCCCAAACAAATGAAGTGGTGGCTTTGGCATACTCTAATTGGCTTGCTTATCCACTGGACCATACCCATGTACCCATGTTGTCTCTGGCATCAGAGCATATGCTCCCTGCTTTCAGACTTGTTGAATTTTCATGGGAGCATCCTAAGCGCTTGCTCCAGAAAAGATGCTTATTGGTGCCCATGCATGAATATTCATGAGGAAGACCTGGCTGTCTCCCGGATCACACCTTATTTATTCAGCTCCATAGTCCTCACGGAGCTCACTGGACTGTGGGTGGTGATGTTAGGGTTACAGGTGACTGCAAATGGATACTTTCAGACCTTATTTCCAGAAGTGGGGCTTCAGAGAGTAACTGCCTAATGCTGGTGACCTCCTAGCAGGGTTAACTTTTATGTTGTCACAGCAGAGAGTGGTGGCCAACGCATATGGAGTTAAATGGACACAATCAGACAGCTTTAGCTTTCTAAACTGAGAATGACCCTAGAAACATGATTTTATTTGACCTAGTAAGCATCTTCTGCTCTCCTGGGGCTGCAGGCATTTCCAGCATGTGGTAGGTGACCGTCCCAGTTCTTTTTGCACAGCAGTCCTTGCTCTGCATAGCAGTGATATTTCATGCTCCCTTAGCGTGGTGTAGCGCTGGCTTTTGAATGCTGGCTGCCTTCTTAGAAGGACTCTAGACTTGCAGGTAATATTACTCTGCCCTCTTAAGAAACAGCAGGAGAGAGCTTAGCACCATCCCAGTGCTATGAAGAGGAGATAGTGTGGCCACAATTGCCATTTGAGACCCTTTTCTCCCCTTGGACCTCATGTTCTATAAAGGATTCACTTGCCAACTTAGTCAGAAACTACGTAGCTTGGATTGACAACAATAAATCAACTGTCAAAGAACCCAGTAAAGTTAGGCCTAGCAGTGCAGACCTATATTCTCTACAATCCTCCTGCTTAGGTAGGGGGATTGTGTTGAGCTTGAGGTCAGCTTGGGGCATAAAGGCAAGGATCTGTCTCGCAAATGGAAAACACAAAATAAAAAGGAAAATCTTGGGACGATGAAGTACTTTGTCATGTATGACACACTTCATAACCGTGCTATCCCTACCCTCCTGATGGGTTGTGGATAAAATGATGAGATGTCTCAGGAAGAACTGATAAACACCAAAGCCATGTTCATTAGCTTTGTTTTCTTATAATTCACTGGACTCCCTAAAGGGATAACCAAAGAATAACATGGCCCTGGCCTAGCCTGTGTATCTTGTGTTTCCAAAAGTCAGTGTAACCAATTAGTTTACAAAATCATTGAACTAAAATTATAGACTGACTTTTTCTTTTTTAATTTAAGTGTCTTAGGGTTACTATGACTATGACAAAACCAAGACCAGAAGCAACTTGGGGAGGTAAGGGGTTTTTTTGGCTTATATATCCCACGTCACAGTCCATTGAGGGAAGCCTTGGAAGGAACTCAAGCTGGGCAGGAGCTGAAGCAGAGGCAATAGAAGGGTGCTGTTTACTGGCTTGCCCCTCATGGCTTGCTCAGCCCTCTTTCTTATAGTACCCAGGACAACAAGTCCAGGACAACCACCCAACTATGATCACGCAACCAGCTTTAATTAGACTGTGGATCATTAAAATGAAAATGATATGAAAGTAAGGAGAGGGTCTTGTTGGGAAGATGGGGATGGTTTTCAGCAACAGAGGTCATTAGACTTTCCATTTCTGCAGAGGAGTGAGGCCGTCTGACTTGACCTTCAGGAGGTCACTGTGGTGGACTGATCAGATAATGGTGTGGGGGGAGGAAGGACTAGAGAGGTCAGGAGAAAGCACATTTAAGACTTGCAGCGAAGCTAGGTCCAGCTTTCAATGCCCTACATGTGTGCCAAAGATAGTTCTGTGAAGATGGATATTTTATTCCCTGCCAAGGTAGTTAGATACTAGGAGTAGCTCAGGCTACTCCTGAAGAATAGCCTGTCATGACTGAGGAGATAGTCTGCCACTGAAGAGCCACATCTGGATTGGCCAAAGCAAGATTCTGGGGCAAATATAGTTTTTTTAAAAAATATAATATCTTTATTAATTCTTTGGGAATTCCAAACAATATATTCTGATCATATATCCCATATTACCCCTGACTTGTCCCAGATCTACTTCTACCCCCTCACCACTCCCAACTTCTGATCCTCTTTTTGTCTTGTAATAACTTAGAGTCTAATTTGTGCTGCCATAGACTCATGGGCACGACAAATACAGTTCACAACTGGGAAGGGATGGTGATGGTGAGGTGAGCTAGTTACAGGTAAAGGGGGGAACTGTGCCTTCTGATCTGTTTTATAACATGGGAAATTTCTGAATCCTGGGTTGGATGGACCCTTGAGCACAACAATAGTCAAAATCCTTGTGACCTTTGAGCTATATATTTTTTATTTTTTATTGAGCTATATATTTTTCTCTGCTCCCCTTCCTTACTCCCCCATCCCCTTCTACCCTCCCCGATGATCCCCACACTCCCAATTTACTCAAGATATCTTCTCTTTTTCTATTTCCCAAGTAGATTAGATACATGTATGTCTCTCTTAGGGTCCTCTTTGTTGTCTAGTGACCTTTGATTCTTATGCTTCATAATTCTAAATGATAATGGAGCCAATTAATAATTCTCTGGAAAACATCATGTCAATACTTTTAGAAACTATTACATTCATTCTTTTAGAATTTTGATCATATACACATCTTCCGTTCCTTTTTCTAACTCTTCCCAGATCTTCCCCCCAACTTTGATATTGATTCCCTTTACTTCCACAACAGATTACTACAGACTAATAAGATTACTTATATGTCTTGAAGATTGGTGCTGGTTTCCACTGTGGGAATACTAGATGGACATTGGCTTTGATCCTTAAAATGGCCTGAATTAATGGCCCAGTGGGGATCCAGGTCTCATAACTTAAAAAGTCAGTTAGACATAGCAACAAACTATGATAGAGCCATAGCCCCAAACTATTCTTGAACTTAATCAGAGGGACCTCTCTTTGCAATGAATGGTCATGAATACAGACTCATGGCTTCCCAAGATGTCAAGAAGTGAAAGCTGAGTGACAACCCTAAGCAAGGCATTTACGTACCCCCACTAAAACTCAGAAAAACTGTGGAAGAGGTGGCAGAAATCTTAGAGTTGGGATTTCTAGAGTGAGAGGCTGTGAAATGCCATTCTTCAGATTCTGCAGAACCACTGCAGGCATGAGCTCACAACTGTATTACCTGCACTGAGCCCACAGAAGATGGGACCTATCATGGTCATGGACCTGATAGCAGGTCACTGGTAAATTTTGGCTTTTGTAGACTCTGAAAGAAGGAGTGTCATTGTCTTGAGTGATGTACCCATGGATGAGCCTACCAGGCTCTAACAGATAGCTCTGAAACCATGCTCCATACAGATCTCTCTAGTTAGATTCAGTGGCTCACAAATCAAAATGAATAGATATGAATGTGATAAAGAGCATTTCAGGGAAGAAGGAGGGTGGAAAAGTGTGGTAGAGAGAAAGGAGAGGGTGGAGAAAGAGTGGTCAGTCTGCAGTGTGTACAAGTGAAATTTTCAAAGAACAAATTTCATTAACAGAAATGTTCAGCTAGAATTTCAAATCTCTGGCTAACAAAATAATTAAATTAATTATTTTGTATTTAATTTAATAATTAAATTAAATTTGAATCATTAATACATTCTTAGCAAGAAAAGTAAGTTTTATAAAAAGACAAATAGGTAAGAATCTTAAGAAATCATTATTTGGATTAGAACCCCAAATTTCCTAAATTTGGAAAGCAAAAGCTTTTTCCAAACAGAAGAAAGGACGGAAGAAAGGAAGGAAGAAAGAAGAGGAGGGAGGAAGAGAGAAGAGGGAATAGTTTAGAACAACAGGAGGGAGGGAAGAAAGGAGGGAAAGAAGGAAGGGACAGAATGTGGGACGAAGAGGAGGAGAGGCAGAACACATACATGGTTTAGCTAGGTATTGTCCCCACAATGTGGTAACACTGGAATTTGTATTAATGCCCCTGAGCCCAAGCCAGGTGGTGTAGGAGGTCCTTCTGTCTTTGTGTTGCTTTCATTGGTTAATAAAGAAACTGCTTTGGGCCTGTTGATAGGGCAGAACTTAGGTAGGCAGGAAAGACAGAACTGAATGCTGGGAGAAAGAAGGGCGGAGTCAGAGAGACGCTATGGAGCCACTGCCACGTGGCAATATACAGATTAATAGAAATGGGTTAAATCAAGATGTGAGAGATAGCCAATAAGAGGCTAGAGCTAATGGGCCAAGCTGTAATTTAGTTAATACAATTTCTGTGTGGTTATTTCAGGGCTAAGCTAGCCGGGTGGCCGGGAAGAACAAGCGGGCCTCCTCCTACAGCCAGGATTTACCTGTAGGAAATGATTGGTGCAAAGAAGTTGACAAATGGCAACCAGTTCACCACCCATTTCTTGATCAGTTTGCCTTGATGTCAGTAGGAGACTGTCTCCCATTTTATCATGGCTACATTAAAACCCAAACTACTCCTCCTTTGACTCCTTGTCTTCCAGCCAGCAAACTCTTGCTTTGTCTTCTAACTCGCTGCTTTGGACGTTTCCCCTCTCCGTGGCTAAAGCTATGGCTATGGCTCTGGCACACGGCTCTGCTCTTACTTTTTCTTTCTGTAGATTTGCTTGTCCTCTTTGCTCTTGCCTGAGGAAACTGACCTTTCCGAGGCACACATTGTTGCTTCCACACTCTTCTTTCCGGTTTCATTCTTATTCAGATAAAATATCTCATTCATAGAGGAAATATTTAACAAGGCTACATGTCTCCAACTCCATCCTTTTCTTACCTTTCTGCAATTCCTACAGATGCCTGGGCTGTTGGAAACAAAACCCAGTTCCTGAGCTGTGAGACACCTCTCAGTGTGGGTTACAAAGGAAAATCTGCCTGACTGTTTCCTGCTGAGAAGACAGCTGGGTTCAGAGCAGGCATCATCTCCCAGGGAAAGATTTCTTTTGAAAATTGTCCATAAATATCCAAGCAGCACTCAAGCCCCAGCTGGCTAAGACAGCCCAGAGCTAAGAGGTTGATTTGGAAACCAGAAGGCTGTGTTCAAAGCCCACTGTGCCACTTACCAGCGATTGACCCTTGGATTGTCTCTCAGCCTCTCTGACTGTTTTCTAGAAAGAAATGGCAAGAGGAGCACCCACTTAATGGCATTGTTTTGAAAACTGGCTTAGTCTACGTGCCTAAGTATGCCTGGTGGGACATGATCAGTTGATTCACCTTGTGCGTGGGGACCCCTAAGGCTGTGTCAATGAGATGCAGCTCCACTGTTTCTCTGTTCTCACTGTCCCACATCATCTGTCTTCCTCAGCTGTCCCACGTGTGCTATCTCTTTTCTCCTTCTCAGACTGTGAATATGCTATCCCTCCCACCCCGTCGCTTCCATTCTCTTAAGAATGGCAGACCTGATTTCCATCTGTCTTTCTGAATTCTCTCCGCATGTCGTGTTCAGCCTGTTGGACCAGCCTTTATTCCAGACCTGGGTGCAGGCTCTGCTTTGCCACATATTGCTTCATCCCAGCTCACACGTCCAGTTCTGGGTGTTGACTCCTCCCAGCCCATGCTGTCACACTGTATTCAGTGACTTCTGAGTCATCGTGTGACCCCCTTTTACCCTTCTGCCATTTCTTTCTCTACTTTAGTCCTTCTCTGAATCTTTGCTTAATCAGTTGGTCAGAATCCATTGGATAATACTTCCTCATTCGTGCATTAGTTATTTACCATTTCTTTACTAATGGATTATGCATTTCTTAGGGGGTAGAGACCTAAAATTTAGGCATAGACTTTAAAACAAAATTGTTTTCCCCAAATGCCTTAAATATTTGGATATGACTGCAGCCTGAGACTGCTCCCCTATAGAGACCTCCTACTGAGGCTAGCTAACCCCTTCTATGCAGTACTTAATAAACACACAAGGGTTCCAAATTAATGCCACTACATTAGAGCAAGCAAGACCCACCTGACCCAGATTTTCTAGATGTGTGTCTGTCCTTTCTTCATCCCTTGTCACCCCAGTCAAGTTTCCAGGATCAAGCAGAACAGGACATGGCAAGCAAACACAGACATAAAAGATGGTATTAAGATGAATTGGGCTACAGAGGCCCAGAGCAGGGCAATGCAGAAGTCCTAATTCAAACCTACATTTCATGTATTTCCCAGGTTGACTTTGGGCAGCTTTCCCAACGCTCCCCCGAGAATGCCACTTTTACTGGGCTGTTGGGCCAAAGTCCATGACATAAACCATGTTTGAGACTGGTTACCTCAATTAACAGGTAAATTTGCTCGTTTCCATGGTGAAGAAGTGTTGAGTGGCGACACGTTGTCTTTGTGTGTGTGTGTGCGCGTGTGTTGGTTCGTACTAAAGCTGGTCAGTTTGTATTTCAGTTTTAATTAATGATATTATTTTTATCACACATAGTCATGAGTACAGAATGTTTCTCTCTCTTTTTTTTTTGGTTTTTCAAGACAGGGTTTCTCTGTAGCTTTGGAGCCTGTCCTGGAACTAGCTCTTGTAGACCAGGCTGGCCTTGAACTCCAGAGATCTGCCTGCCTCTGCCTCCAGAGTGCTGGGATTAAAGGCGTATGCCACCACTGCCCAGCTCAGAATGTTTCTCAATGGATACTTGGTAGAGGCAAAACAAGGAATGCTTCTAATAATACAGAGAATGTGTTTCTAATAATCTTCTCTGACATCTGAATTTTAATTACAAAAGAGAAGAAAATGCAGAAGGCCCAGCTAACCTTATCAGAAAAGGTAGGCCAGTGGGACAAAGAATTTTAATTTAGGAGATGGAGCAATTACTCAGTGGTTAAGAGCACTGACTGATCTTCCAGAGGACCTGGGTTCAATTCCCAGCACCCACATGGCAGTTCACACATGCCTGTAACTCCAAAATCTGACACCCTCACTGAGACATACATGCAGGCAAAACTCCAATGCACATAAAATAAAAATAAATAAATTTAAAAAAGAATTTTAGTTTAATTCCATACCAGATGCATCATCTATTCCAGAAGACAGAGTACGGAAACACTGTTGACCAAGAAATTACTTTAAAGTTAAGAGAAGTTGATATGGTGCCTCATGCTTGTGATTCCAGCATATGGGAGGTTAAGGCAGGGGGACTGCCCTAAGTGAGACCAGGCTTGACTACATTGTAGGTTCCAGGGTCTCCTTTCTTCTCTCTCTCTCTCTCTCTCTCTCTCTCTCTCTCTCTCTCTCTCTGTGTGTGTGTGTGTGTGTGTGTCTCTCTCTCTCTCTGCTTTTTTTTTTTTAAACAGGATTTCTCTGTGTTGCTCTGGCTTTCTAGAAACTATGCACTCCAGGCTAGCCTTGAACCCAGAGATCTGTCTACCTCTGCTTACTGAGTGCTGGGATTAGAGGCATGCGCCACTACCACCTAACCTGTTTCCCGGGTCTCAAAACACAACAGAATAACAAAACAAAATTCAGAGAAAGCAGATGGTAAAAATTGAGAGACTTCTATGGAGGGGTGGTCTCTAATGAGGATGCCAAGCTCATCAGATAACATATTTCTGTCTGAAACAATGTTTGGGAAGGGCCAACTAGAGTCACATGGGAGCCAGAATGTCCTGTCTAGGAAAAAGAGGAGGCAATTTAGGCCATACTTTTTAAGATCCACTTTCTTCCAAACATCCTTACCAGAAAAAAAAAAAAAAAAAAGAATCAGTTCCCCTGAAGAGTTAGACTTCCTCCTGCTGTCTTAGTCCATTTTCCTTTGCTGTAACAAAACACCCAAGACTGGGCATTTTTAAAAAATTCTTTTTGTTTTTTGGCTTACAGTTTGAGTGGCTTTAAAGAAAGTGGCACTGGTTTCTGGGAATGGCCTTCTGATTGCACTTCTGATTGCATCGAAATAACTTGACAGAAGAATGGAAGGAGAAGTAGCTATGTGAAGAAGTGATCCCGAGACAACACTAAGAGAGCCGAGAGCTTCAGCAGCCAGCTTGCTCTTTGTTGGACAGTCTGATCTCTCAGAAGCTTTGGGGCTGCACAACAACGTTCCCAGTCCCTTCCAAGGGCAGCACAACCGATGAGCTAATTACCTTCTGCTAGGCCCCACCTTGTGAAGGTCCGGTCACTTCTCAATATCACCACACTGGGGCTCCCTGTGTTCTAGCCCTTGAAACTGTCAAAGACACAATCAAGCCATTTGGAAACCGTGGCACTCACTACTGTATTGGCAAGGCTTCAGGCCGCTCCCATAGTCTGTCTGCTCGTCAGAAATGCCTTCAATGACTTGGAAAATCCTTTAATTCTTTCGCTAGAAATTATAGGGAGATGCCTGATTAAGAACATATTTTGACATCCCACACTGAAGTAGAATGAACCTGTGAACAAACAATGAACAAAATAATGCGCTGACATAGTTGATGTCTGGTGTTTTTTTTTCTTCCATTCTATTTTGATCTCAGAGGGTAGTTAAGCCAAAGTAAAGGAAAAATAAAACGTTTTTTTTTACAGCTTTGAGGCTGGAAAGTCAGGCAGTAGCCTGACTGGTTGCTCTTCTTCCTCTTCCTCCTCTTTCCTCTTCCTCCTCTTTCCTCTTCCTTCTCTTTCTTCTTCTTCTTCTTCTTCTTCTTCTTCTTCATTTGTTTTTATTTTGAGACAGGGTTTCTCTGTGTAACAGTCCTAGCTGTCTTGGAACTTACTCTGTAGATCAGGTTGTCCTTGAACTCACAGAAACCTGCCTGCCTCTGCCTCCCGAGTGCTGGGATTAAAGGCTTGCACCACCACCGCCTCTCTAGATGCTCTTTTTAAATGTGAGCTTGTGGTGAGGACTGTTTCTGCCTTGCTGAACACATGTAGAGATAGACATAGTGGGAAATTCTGCACCATTCTGAAACACTCGCGTACATCAGGTTCTTGGAAGCATTGTTTCATGTAGCTAATCCACAATGAAGGGTTTCAACGCCTTCGGATTCATTACTAAATCTGCCAGTTCTCATGGGTTTCTTCGTTTTGTCTTGCAGGCTTCCTTCTCTACAAGCCAGAGAATTGTTATGTGGTTTGAGCAAGTTAGTGATGAGGACAGTTAACAGCAGTGAACACCCAAAACAGCTGGTTATGGTGAGCCTGGGACCAAAGTCCAGGTCTGGAGCTTCTCCTTACACCCTTGGTTCCCCATGTCTCACTGTTTTGGGTTGCTGTTTGCTTAATTAATTGTTTTGTGTGTGCATACATTTGTGTGTCAGTGAACACGCATGCACACATGTGTAGAGGCCAAGAGGACAGCCTTAGGTCTCATTACTCAGCCTCTGCCCACCTTTATTTGAGTCAGGAACTCACACAGGCCTCTAGGTATCCTGATTAGGTGAATCTGGTTGGCTGGCAAGCCCCAGGGATCCATATTTACCATTGTCCTCCCTAGTGCTGGGATTATAAGTGCACCTGTTTCCGTTATATTATCTTTTGCCTTGATGTGGATGCTGGGAATGAATTCAGGTTTTTGGCCTTGTAAGGCCAGTGGTTTAAAGACTGAGCCATCTTACCAGTGGGTTTCAGCAGTGATTTCAGAATATCTGTGCTTTCTCTCCCAGCTTCAGACAAATGTGTGGTGCCACGTGGGTGTGCCTCTCTTTGCTCTGAACTGTGTAAGTTGTCACTCAGGCTCATGCTGCCTCCACTTGGCTTCATTAACTGACTTAGTCTGTCTTTTCCCATGACTACATGACATTTCTTGTTCTAAATCATGAGGTGATGTTAGTGATAATAATACCTTTCAGTTTAGCTTCTTTGTGGGAAATACTGGTCAATTATTTAGAGATACTCAATCCAAGGATAAACAATTATTAGGATTTTTTTCATCAAAGGTAAGTACATGATGGGGTGGTCTTTCTTTTTTTCTTTCTTTCTTTCTCTTTCCTTCTTTCTTCCATCATTCCTTCCTTCCTGACTTTCTTTCCTTCTTTTTTTTTATTTCCTCTTGTCTTTCTCTTTCTCACATTTGTAAGTGTGTCATTTAAGGGAAACAGTATGGACTGATGTGGGATGTCCTTCTGTATATGTGTTGCTTTTGTTGATTGTTTCAGCCAATGGCTTTGCAGAGTAAAGCCAGGTGGGAAATCCAAACAGAGATATACAGAGTGAGTAGGCAAAGTCAAGGAGATACCATGTCACTGCCGAAGGAGACAGGTGCCCAGAACCTTACCGGTAGGCCACAGCCTTGTGGCGATACACAGATTAATAGAGATGGGTTAATTCAAGATATAAGAACTAGCTAGAAATACACCTGAGTCGTTGGCCAAGCATGTTGTAATTAATATACTTTTTGGGGTCTGGGAGGCCTGGAATGAACAAGCAATTACTGTTTACAATGAACTTAATAATTGTCTGGTTAGTCATAATCATGAAAAATAAAGAGAGCAAATATGCTCTACCTTAATTTTTAAATTATCAGCATCCCTGGGCAGGAATGTGTGACATTATGACTGGCCTTGGTGGCCAGATGGTACCCATGCTGCCTCTTATGCACCTTAATGCAGCTGACTGTAAAGTTTGATGCTAAGATTCATCTGATTTTTTGACACCCATCCTTACTCAAAGGTGATTCCATTGAGCTGGAGCTCTGTCCAGTTACAAGTCTCCACACATGTCCCTCCTGTCTCAAGTCTCCGCACATGACCCTCCCCTGTCTCAAGGCCCCATATGTGTCCTTCCCTTTCCATGATACCTATGTTTCCAGAGACAACAAAGATTAACAAAGAACCCATAACCTGCTTCCAATTTGTATAGGGAACTCTGGTGAGTTTTCTGAGCCAGGGAGCACACCAGGGGATATTTATAACAGTGTTCTAAGGAAGCCTTTGTTTTCAAATTGGCATCCACACATAAATGCTTTCTGTGGGAGAAAAATACCCAGCATAATGCAATGAATAGTGCTGAGTTATAAGGAAGATGTGCCATACTTTTTGTGAATCATAAAATTTACTAATTCTTATCAGTAAAATGATATGGACAATTTTATAAACATGCGTAAACCAAATAGAAGACCTTCAAATTTGAGGCGACCCTAAGAGCCACTGGAGAATTTTCAAATACAAGGGCTATTGGAGGAACTTTGACTTAGCTAATGATGAAGTTTTTGCTGAAATAGATCAAAATTTGAGGATAACAAGATCATGGGAGTGATCCTTCTTCTATATCATGGGGATCTTGGAGGATGTTGCTAGGAAGTCTTTCTTTCCTGATCCATGGCTTTATGAAGAGATTTGATACATCATAATTATTCTCTTCTTCTGTGCTATAAGGGGATCAAATCCAGAGCTCTTAAACATGAAGTAAGCACTCTGCCACCGAGCTACATTTCCAGCCATGGATCTGGTAGGTTCTCATGTCTTTAAAAGTTCTCAGGGGCATTTTAAAGCTTCAAATTCACCATCTGAATGGTTCTGTGTGTCTTATCTGTTTCTTCCTGTAAGGCACAAAATGTGGAAGTGTTTCTCTCTCTCTCTCTCTCTCTCTCTCTCTCTCTCTCTTTGTGTGTGTGTGTGTGTGTGTGTGTGTGTGGTGTTCAGATACGACACAGAATCTCACAACCTGTTTCTGTTTCTGCATCTACTCCATATAGGGAACTTCTGTGATTTTCCAGGTAAGTCAGTGAGCAAGACAGGAGACATTCACAGCAATGTTCTAAGGAAGCCTTTGTTTTCAAGTTGGCAGTTCCATTGTTGAGGAATGTTGATATCTGACACATGCTCTTTGGATTCATTTCTTTAATAACAGCAGCCTTAAAACACTAGGTAATGGAAAAAACACAGTCAATGAGGAAAGAAATCAAACTTCTGTTGAGATAAGCTAGATGACCTGAAATTAATTCATTTTTCTGTTTCTTGGGACTTCAGGTTGACAAAAATGTAGAATATGTAAATAAAAAGAAAGGCAAGAAAATTCACATGGCAATTTTTTTCATTGAAGTATAATATCAGTTAACCATTTTGTTGATTGTTTTTTGACTCCTTCACTTCTGATATTGTTTTAAAATATTATGTTTCACATATATGTATCAGCTTTTAATGAGAGGTAGTCATCTTCAGAATAATCACACTGGGCATGCTCAAACTCATAGGCTTTGAAACATACAAGACTGGATTTGTAAAAACAAAAGACCTCTTCCATATTAATCTCAAAGGACCCCAGATACAAAGAAACTTTACAGCTTTAAGTACCTTCTTAAGGAGCTATCATATAGAAACTAAAAGCCCTCTATAGGAAACAAATTGCAACAATATTAAAGTGGATGGTTATTTGAATAAGAACCAATGCATTGATTGATCACTCATCAAAACCATGAGAGGTAGGTACCGTCTATTTGATCTGAACAGTTGAGTTCAGAGAGATTAGGAAATGTCTCTTCTGTGTATGTGTGTTCTTATGTGTGTGAGTGCATGTATATGCAAGTGTATATGCACACATGTTCATCAGTGTAGAGGTCCGAGATTGATGTCAGGTGTCTTCTTCAATTGCACTGACACAAGAGCTCCTCCTGAATCTGGAGCTAGTCTGCCTGGCTAGCTTGGTCCAGGAACTCCCTGTCTCTGCTTTCTGAGAACTGGACTCATACCCTTATCCCACTTTTTATGTGGAATCTGGGAGTATGAACTCTGGTCCTCACAGTTTATGTGGTAAGTGTCTTACTTTCTGAGCTATCTCTGCAGCCTAGTTAAGAAACTTCTGTTGGAGATGGCTCAGTCTGCAAAGTCCTTGCTGTGTAAGCGTGAGGATGAGAATTTGCTCTCCAGAACTCGTGTTAAAACAGAAATAAAGCCAGGAATGTTGGCACGCTTGTCAGCCTGCTGCTGGGGAGGCAGAGACAAGAGGATCCCTGATGCTCCCTGGCCAGCCCACCTAGTCGAATTTGCATGCTCAAGGTCATTGGCAGATTTTGTCTAAAAAGAAAGTTGAAAACAAAGAATCTAAAGGATAGCTCCCAAGTAATGACACCTGAGGTTGACCTCTAGTGTCTGTACCCACAAATGCCCCTCCTGCATATACACATAAAAATAAAAGAAAGAAAGAAAGAAAGAAAGAAAGAAAAGAAGAGAGAGAGAGATGGGAACAAAGAAGAGAAAACAGAAAAAAATAGACCTCTGCAAGGCCACACAAGAAGTGAATAGCAGATTTAGGTTCTCTAACTCTAGAGTCAACACCTCTCAAAAAACTGTGGTCAGTTGCTCTTCGAATGGCTTCAAATCCTACACTCTTAGAGAATATCCCAAACAAGCTTTTCTACTTCCGTTTGGAGGGGAACCCTGATGTAGCAATGTTTTCAGCATCACCCAGGTATATACTTATGATGACAGAAGCCCTTTAGATTCAGTCTGCTTTATTTCAGCAGAAGGACAAAAAGCATCCTTAGACAAAAGTTAACATATATGCTATACTCCAATACAGTAACTCACCATTTTACTCCGTTCAGTTATTTTCATCAATCAACTCCCATTAGTCTCTACCCTTAACTGTAATTCTCACGGCAGTTTGGCTTTTTTCCTCAAAATCTTACCACAGGAAGGTCACCAAGTGCATGTAGAGATTCGATTCATGACCCTGATCCCAGGCTTCAAGAAAGAAGCCCCTCCCTGGTTAGTTTTTCTTCTATGGACTCTTTTCATGCTTCAGAGAAAACAAGAAAAGAAAAAGAAAGGCAATTTTCTCAAGGGTTTCTCCAACAATTTATTTAGAATATTCCCCCCTCAGGGACTAGTTTCTATTCCCACATCTTTCCACTTCGCTACAGTTTCATTTTTTACTTAATCCCTATATAAACAGGCGTTCCAAGTTCTATACATCTGAAAGCAGGTAATTATCTCTCTGACTCACCCCACACACACTTACTGAGCATCATTCCAGGCAATGAAAATAGCGATAAACAATCCAGCTCCAGTCCTGAGGGAGAGCTGCAGCTAGTGGGAGGGAGAGGGAGGCGAGGACAGAAGTACCCAGCAGCGTCACAGGACGCCCATGGAGCTAAGCATGTGCAGTGGGATCCCAGAAGATGCGCTCTCAAACGTGGGAGGTGCCAGAGGCTGCTTTCTGTGGGCGAAAGAAAAAAAAATCCACCGCGGACGTTTCACTCAGCACCTGACTTTCACTTCTATTGAATCCTTTCTCCTGAGCTCTGTAACCTCGACGACAATAGCAGACATGTAAAGAGAAACGCAGAAGGGATTGAGACCCGTGCTCCAGAAAAAGCAATTCGGTTTCTTTTGAAAATGATGAAAAGAAATGCATCCCTAAACTCAGCAGAACACATTTTATAAATAGGAACAGCCATCTTCAACCCTGGGTGATTCAGTATCAAAAAGAAACACAACTCCTACAAGTATCTGACACCACAAGGAGGGAGAGGTTTGCCCCAGCCGGCATATCCTGATAGGTTCAAGCTGAAAAACGAACACACAGGCACAGAACCCTTAGAGGTGTGACATGGTGCCCTTCCTCTTAGGCACTGGGCCACACTGTAATTTCACGCTGCTAGGAAGGCAACCATCTCCAGTGGAGACTGTTTCCTGCTGAAACCCAGTGGAAACTGCCATTCTGGAAACTTCCTCATCACAGGAGAAGCAGTCCAGAGCACTTCCGTGTAAGGCCAGTGAACTGTAAAATTAGTTCCAAATGATGAAGGTATTCTGTTACCCCCTATAAATGTTCAAAACACAAAGTGTTCAAATTGTGTCCTTCGTGACATTATGTATGCTTAGTGGGTTTCAACTGTCTTTTACTGAGCTTGGATGTCCAGTCAAGCGAGGGAGCAGTGCTTTTAATTTTTTCAATCTTTTCCTGGGGGATGTTTTGCCTTGCCAGGACCCAATTATTCCTTAGCATCACTTCCTCCTGACTCTTGCTTGCCCGAACATCATTGGAATAGGAAGTTTTGAAGTTAACAAGTGTGACACGATTTGGGTCATCAGAACTGGTCACACGAGGTAGGTAGATCAAGGCAAAATCGGTGTCAACTACAGTAGGTTTCCATGGGTGTTCTTGACTCCATCCCAGGTGTGACATGTACTTGGCAGTGGACTTGCTAGGTTTTGTCATCTAACACGAACTATGGCCTACTTTCTAACTGGTTTTGAGATAAGCATTGGGTGGGCAGATAAGCTTTAGGAAGATTTGGAGAAGCAGAGTAAGCAGTAGAGGGGATTTAAGAAGTAATGAGGGGAAAAAAGGCAGAAAGGATTATGGAATGAGCTGGAGATGTGAATTGTAAAATAAGATTCGAAAGTGGGTTAAATTGATGCATGATGTGTCTTGACCGAAGGTTTAGTTTAGAAGAGGTAGAGAACAGGAAGCCATGATCACTGGGTTAGAACTAGGAAAGTGACTATAGTGATATTTTGCTTATGATCTAATAAATATTGCTTGCCTGAAGATCAGAGTGCAAAGCTGGCCACAGCAGTAAGCCATACAGGCCAGGCAGCAGTGGTACACACCTTTAATCCCAGCAGCCACACTAGTTAGGCATAGAGGCTGGGCAGTGGTGGTGCACACCTTCAATACCAGCACTAGAGAGGAATACAAGGTGGGATGAGATAGGAACTTATTCTCTTTTTAGTCTGAATATTTTATAGAAGTAAGAGCTCTCTAGTAGCTGACTGCTTTGCTTCTCAGCTCTTTCAGCTTGAACCCCAATGTCTGTCTCTGGGTTTTTATTATTCGTGCTGTAAGTGACAAAGTAGGAGAGAGAAGCTCAAGTAAAGTTAGTGGCTGGGGTTGGATGTAGATCAGTGTGTAAGCATTTGCCTGGTGTGCACAAGGGCCTGGGTTCAAAACCTGGCATTGTGAAATCAACCAGACAACTAACCAACCAACCAACCATCACTACTACTAACAAAACACCGTCTTAGAAGTTTCGTGCCCTGGTGATAGGTAACAGCTATAGATAAAGGTCAGTGAGGGAAACTAGAAGGAGGATATTTACTAACACACATGTGGAAAAGAAGGGCCTCATACAGTATGCTCTGTGGAGATGGAAGGGAAGGGTAGATAGCATGTTGTGTTGGTTAGGTTTTTGTTAACTGACACACACTAGTGTCATTTGGGAAGAGGGACTCCCAATTGAGAAAATGCTTCAGTGAAGTGGGCCTGTGGGCAAGCCTGTAATGCATTTTCTTGACTAATGATTGATATGGGAGGGCCCAGCCCATGGGCAGTGCCACCCTTGGACAGTTGGTCCTGAGTGTATAAGAAATCACACTGAGCAAATCCCTAGGAGCCAGCCAGTATGGAGGCACCCTCCATGACCTCTGCTTCAGTTTTTGGTTTCAGGTTAATTCCTTGAGTCTTCACACCGCCCCAACCCTGCCACCCCAGCTTTCTTTAATGATGGCCTGTGATGTGGAAATACAAGATAAAATAAACCTGTCCCTTCCCACATTGCTTTTAGCCATGTTGTTTTTTGAGACAGGGTCTAGGGTCTTTCATTTTCACGAATCTTAAGTAAGCTGTCCTGACTGGCCAGTGTCCCAGAGATCCTCCTGTTTGTGCCTTCCCAGCACTGAGTTTGTGAGCATGAGATAGATAGAGTGGATTCTGGGGATTGGACTCAGGTCCTTTTGCTTGGGCAGCAAACACTTTACTAACTGAGCTTCTAAATTCATACGGTTGCCTTTCTTGTTGCTGTTTTCCCTAGATCTGGTCTTGCCTACAACTTGCTTCATATACTAACATCTGGAGCTGATGTGACTCAAACAGCGAGTACTGCCCTGCCTGGAGTGCCCCTGGCATGAAGATTCTGTTGCTTCTTAGAGCTCCCTCAAGTCGCAGCTGGTCTGCAGAATCTCCCCACCTCCATCGGCAGAAGTGTCCTCCCTCAAGGAACAGGTACAGTTCCCACATGTTTCATTCACATGGGGCTACATCATGAGGACCTTGCTTTGGCTTTTTTTTCTCTGTAGGACTGAAGGTTCTTTGAGAGCAGAGGTGACATATGGCCAACTCTAAATCCTCATCCAGTAAAATGCCCTCTACGTGGTAGATACTCTCTGAATTGGGTTGTTGAAAGGCTTGCTTGATTCTGTTGTGTGATCTATAGCAGGTTTTGGGGGACCTCTTTAAAATTAGTTTCTTTATCTGTAACATAGAGATACACATCATGCCATGCCATGGGGAGACTTAGAAGAGATAACGTGCATGAATTAAATTAGCTCGGTCTGGCATATAGGAAACATTTGATTAGTGATTGGTGGCTATTAAAGAAGCTGAAAGAAACTAAGGGTGTTAGGTTTATTTAGGCACAGAGCAGGGAGAGTAAACAAGAAGTTCTGGGCAGAGACAGGATGATGCAACCTATGACTTTTAGTGAAGGTCTAGAAATGCCTTTTTGGTCATTCCAATGGAAAAGGTGCTAGAAGAGAACACAGGCTCAGCAAAAGGCCAGAACAGCTCTCTAGGTGAGAGTCAACTCTCTAGTGTGTGTAAAGGTCTTGAGGTGAAGATGTGGTTGATATTAAAGAAAAGGAACAACGACCAACAAAAAATATGTTATTGCAGACCAGTGAGATGGCTCAGTGTATAAAACTACTTGTTGCCAGGCTTAATGACATGAGCCCTGTTCCCAGAACCATGAGATGGAAGGAGAGAGCTGACTCCCACACCCTGTTTTCCTCTGAGCACCACATAATCAGTACCATGTGAGCCTCCTCTCCAAGGGATAAATAAATTAATGTAATCAATATTTTTACAAATGTCCTTGGAGCATCTGAGAAAAAAAAAACCATCTAAAGTGGATGGTCCCTCATCATCTTTTCTACATGTTCAACTGTAAGAATTATTTTCTTTTTTTGTGTCGTGACGCTTTGACACTACTGAGAGTGACAATGACCCGAGGTGAATGACAGAACAATCTGGCCACGCCATCTGTTCCACATCAACAGCCAGAATATATTTGGCTGATTTTGTTCAACTCCTTCTGCCTTGATACTTATATCCCTCCAGAAACCGTGTCCTAGCTTAAGGGCCAGAGCCTCACTGAATTAAAAAAAAATTACAAAAGACCATATTTGAATCAACATGTTGGAGATCAGTTTTCCCCCCAAGCTCCAACTTGGAAGTAAACTTTGCTAATCTCAGGAGTTAAGTAGAACAGGTGTTACCCTGTCCAGGTCACAGGAGAGGCCACAGAGACAAACATTTCCTACTTCCTCCAAGAAAATCCAGGTGTGGATTTTCATATTAGCAATTCACTGATTAGTGGCTTGAATGCATATAGCAAACCATTGACACTTTCGTCACAGGTTTTATAATTTCAAGGACAGCACTCTTCCTCACTCCCCCACTTACCACCATCCCCAACCGAAAATGTCGCCACCTTCTCAGTGTTACTGTGACTATTGGAATATTGTCCCCTTTGGAATCTTTAAGGATGTGTTACCACATTCTAATTTGAAGACAGGCTGTGGTGAACTTGATATAAATTTGAGACAATGTTGTGATTATGTTGGGTGAAGAGGTTTATAGCCTTAATCCCAGCACTCACTAGACAGAGGCAGGAGACTCTCCATGAGTCTGAAAGTTGCCTGGTCTATACAGTGCGTTCCCTTCCAACAAGTGCTACATAATGAGACCCTTTCTCAAAAAACAAAGCAAAAAGAAAAGAAACAATCCCACAGTAAATCCCTTGTAGTCATGTGAAATGTATACTGCCGATGAAAATGGTGTTAAAATGTATACACCACCGTGTTTGTCTTAGCTGTTGCTTCTGTACACAGTTATTGCAGTTCATTGGGTATGCATGTTTCAAAGATAATATGTTAAAGCCCAGTCGTTTGTCTCCAGATGGATCATAAACAAACACCATCTCACTCACCATAGATGTAGTAAGAACTCCAGTATTGGACCAGTGATGGCACCAAAATCAAGTTTCTTGAGAGATTGCATGCCTACTCTTACAGATGCATAGATTCCATGCCTGTGGACTTTACTGACTATAGATCGAAAGCAGCTGAAAAATTGCAAATTTACTGAACATGTAGAATTTTTGTTGCTATTGTTATTCCTAATGAATCAATGTAGGGTTAGAACAGTTTGCAAGTTGGGCGTGGTGATGCATGCCTGTAATCTCAGCACTTGGGAAGCCAGGAGGATCAAGAGTTCAAGACCAGTCTCAGGTAAAAAGTAAGTTGGAGGCCAACCTGGGCTATAGGAGACCTGTAAAGCAACAGGAAGAAACCAACAACAAAGCAGAATTTGCACAGCAATCCCAGCATATTGGCCAATATAAGGGTTTTTTTTGAGAGTATTGGCAGTATATAGGAAGACAAACATATTTCATAAGCAAAACACTGTTTTATATAGAGCACAGGTTTTGGTGGCCACCGCACAAAGGTTCCTGAAGCCAGCTTTCCATCACCACCGCTTAAAGAAATAAGTTTCTTGCAGCCAGCAGAGAAGTAAGAAAGAAACTGGGCTGAGGTTTGTCTGAATCACTGGTCCAGTCCACAAAGCAAGGGCTGCATTAGTCATTCTTGAAATGACCCTGTCATGGACAGTAGTACCAGGCTTTCGTTCCTGACTTTCTTTAAAACTGAAACCACTCAAGGTGTTATGGTAACATACGCTCAGGAAACAGACAGGGGAATTGCGAACTCATGACCACCTTGGGTAGCTTAGGGAGCTGCTACTTGAAACAAAAAAGTATTGAAGATGTAGCTTCGTGGCAGAACTTACCAGGTGTGGGGGTCCTGGGTCAAAAAAATCAGGACCACACGTGTAGCTTTCTCTACTCTGCTCTGACTTTTGCAGAATGACTAGAAGCATCTACCCAAAGCTTACCACTTAAAAATAATTTACAGCAATTTCTATATTTCTTGTGACAAGTATCTTACAAATTGAGCGATTGTCTAACTTATTGAATATCATTTTATATGTTTTAAAAAAATCCTAAAACAGTCTTTGTGGTCTAGACTTACAAGGAAAGGCCAAAGGAAAAAAAAAATCAACAACAATAATAATTAAAAAGAGAGGAGACACGGGCCCATCATCCTGGCTACTCAGGAGACTGAGAGGGGAGGCTCACAATTTTAAGGTTTTCTCAGAGGATAGAATGAGTTCCAGGTGGATTAATGAGACCTAGTCTCAAACAGAAAGTGAAAAGAAGGTTGAGTGTTTGCCTGGCATGCGTGAGGCTCCAGGTTCAATCTCTGGTACGGAAAAAAACAAACTCGATAGTTTCCTATACAGTTATATCTCCAGCATATTTGATGTTAATGGGATCATTAGCTGTCTCCAGGATTCCAGTTCTTCAGGTGATAAGCATTCTGAAATTGCCTATGCTCATTTCTCTCTGTTCGTCTGCCAAGAATTTCCACCACCTAAACAATGTCCCAGGGCCAAACTTCCCACCTGGGAAGAAAAAGTGCAGAGGCTTGGTGTTGTCATATCTCCAGGAAAAGCCATCCATAAGTTCTAAAGCCAATAATCCCTCCGACAGTCCCTCCCTCCCCAAACTGTCCCCATGCAGGCACTCCCTGAATTAATAGGGGGGCAAAACAAAGCTTCATTTCCCAAGTCTAGCAATAAAGAGCATGTGTTTGTGTACATAAGCAAAGAGCTTACCGTACAAGGCGGAGATTTGGAGCTTTGTAAAAGAAACTATTCAACCCCCTGAAACATATATGCCTGTATTAATTTCCATGATTGTTCATCATTGAGTAAATGTACATTTGATCTTCTCTTGTCATACTGTATGATCTTATGCAGGTTTTCGTGGCTATGAGATGTAGTGTGGAGGGAAGAAAAGTTAGCATTTGAGTAGCTGCCCTTTGTATTAGGATGGCCTGGTCTTGTAGCTTGTTCCACAATGTATTGTCATGTGATCTTGAACACGTTTTGGACTATCCCTAGTCCTAAATCCTTTATTTACATACAGTGAAATCTACTGATCTTAGGTGAAGGGTTCAGTAATTTTGACCAATGTAGAAACTGTGTCAGCTTCACAAGAGAGACACCATGTTTCTCGGGTCTTCACATATATGCTGTGCCCTAGCCAAACAGGGCCCAGCATATATGTGTGTATCTGCACGGCTCTGATCTTCTTGTTGTATGAGACATTGGGTAATCAATTAGTGGCCTCAGGGAAGTTAGAGGCATATTCATGTCTAAATAAATTGCTTCAGAGGTCCTAACCAGGGCATTCTGATGCAGGAGAATGAACCATGAGCAAGTTATGTATGAAAGTCTGGAGACACAGTTTAAGTATCTCCATATAAAAGTTCATGAAAGGAACGTTGCCCTCAATCCCTCTGATGATATGGAAGAGAGAAAAATAAAAAAAGAATCAAATGGAAAAATTATTTTGTTAGTGTAAGGAATAAAAAAGGATAACTAAGTGGATTCAAACAAATAACATAAGGTGATTAAATAGTATCTAATATCACAGGTTCTATGACTATATAATATCTTGTTGTCTATTATATTTTGTTATATTTATATATTTTATGACTGTATTTGATTTATGTAATAAAATGAACTTCAATGTACTTATTGTATCTATATATTAATATATTCTCAAAAATACTCTAGAAACTCTGTATTTGATAAGCAGTATTACCACCCCTGGAGACAGTGTGGAAGCTTACACAAATGATACCTGAACTGTAATTGAATACAGATAGGGTCTCCTGAGTTTTTCATGTGCCCGAAGGACCACTTTAGAAGACAGTATTGTTTAAAGATCAGAAATAAGAAGTTATCAGAGATGTTCTCCAAAGCTTACCTGCCATTGGTGCTGGTATTAGAGGGCAGAACGCCACCTACCGAACCTTGCTTTTTATTTTTGAGCCTATCTCTTCATCATGGAGAAGCTAATGATCATAATAAACTTAATAAGATGTAACACTTTATAATCATTAATTAGTTAATCTGCAGAACATCTTTGTGAAGTAGGAAAAGGTCACTGGCCCTGTTATTATTTATTACTCATGGGATCTAGAGATAAAGCCGTTGAGACGTAGGCCGTGTACTCACAGCATCTTAATATTCAACTTCCTTGAATGACTCAGGAGAAAATTCATCTGATAATATAGGTTGGAGTTCAGAGTTAGGGATGAAGTTTTCCAGAGTCTTGCAGCATTCCCATTCCCTGGTTCTATCTGCCTCAGGGACCCTAGGATACATGAGTGTTTGTGTGTCTGGTCAATTCCCCTAGCAAGAGGAAAATTCCAGACACTGGGAATACCTTAACCTGGCTTTTGCACAGATCTTCCTCCTAGCTTTCTGAACACTATCTCCCTTCTTTTCTTTCTTGAACATAAAAAGAATTTGATCAGTTTTCAATTCCTTGTTTCTTTTCCAAAACACGCTATCAAAAACAAGTTTACTCTGAATTCTTCTGTGTTTTGTGTGTTTCTAATACATATACTAAGAGTATTTCTAAAATGCTTGTTTCCATATTGCTAGTGGAGGCGTGTGTCTGTACGCTTGTAGCTACGGAGAAAGCTGAGGCAAGAAATTCTGCTGAACCCAGGGGTTTGAGTCCTGCCTGGAAAACATAGCAAGACCCACATCACAGACAAACAAACAAACAAATAAATAAAGGACTCGTCTCCATTTTGTCTCTTGCATTTTGTAGCAAATTTAGCAACAGTTGGCTTTTGGCATTGATAACGTTAGTTAAAATTTAACCTTGTAAATTCTATAAATCTCGTCTTCTCTGTATTATTTTCAAACACAAAGTTTAAGGTAGCTTTTATATGATTAATATCAAGGTGGCATTATTTAGAATTAGAGTATTAAGTTGTAGAGTCTCTAGTTTGCCTTTTTTCAGTCTTTTCTCAATTATTTATTTGCTCAGTAAGTGTATGCTAGTCTTGGGGCTAGATAATATATCAAAAAATGAACAAATCCAATCATAATTTTAGTTTATAATCATGATGAGAAAGCTAAGCAGCAGTTTAAGATGGAGCAGAATAGTAGTTAAAACTGGTTTATGATTTGTAACCGTCTATGTTCAAATCTCCACTTTACTACATCTCTGGCTTGTGACTCGGGAACTTATTGTGACTTACTGAATAAAAGTTTACCCATCTGTGAAACCGCTCTCTCATGCTGATACTAGGGTGTGTCAAAAACATACTACATGTAAAGCACTTACATACTGTTTGGAGAATTGAACTGTTAATAAAGACTAGCTAGCTGGATGATGGTGATTCCCAGCACTCGGGAGGCAGAGGCAGGCGGATCTCTGTGAGTTTGAGGCCAGCCTGATCTACAAGAGCTAGTTCCAGGACAGGCTCCAAAGGCTACAGAGAAACCCTGTCTCGAAAAACAAAAAGCAAAACAAAAGACTAGCTAATTTTTTATTTTAAAGAAGGAATTCCTTTATGATTGAAATTTAAACCAGGATCTTCGGGCTTCCTTCCTACCTATTATTGAGACAATAAATGTCCCTTAAGGCAGTCTATTCTATATTGATGTGACAGTTGCTTGGGAACCCCAGGTGTTCCCTTCTCTCACTGAGAAGAATGGCTTTCAATATCTGTTGTTCTCAGCACCTGAGGTTCCTAATTAAGCAAGGTCATGTTTTCCTAGGGGCCTTGAGGTGTCTTGTTGCTGAAATTAGCAGTAAACAACCAGTATCCCAGATGCAAACTGTTTATTTCCAAGCAAGCTTCGCATTGGCCCATGGTGAAAGACACTTTCCAACTTTTGTCTTGCGGAAAACTCGCAGGACATCTCACCAGCAGAGCACAGATCCACGCCATAGAACCAGAGCCTCCAGCACCTTGCACCTGGAAGAAGGATGAAACAGCCGAAGAGTTAGATGCCTGTCTGCTCTCTGGCTGCTAATTCTGTCTTATACGTTGCCATATGCAGCCCACGTCAGTGGGTGCTGTGGAATTCATCTTGGACCCTTGTGACAGAGAAGGGACTTCCCTAACGCTATGCCTCAAGTTCATTGCCTTGTGGGTTCCTGTTTGGACTGCTAAGACTCCCAAAGGGAATGACAACTCTACAGAAGGAATCCTGGGTCTGCTTCCTTGAGGATTTTCCTCCGGGAGCATCTTCTTCTGTCCTCAGAGGAATAACAGAGACGATGAGGATGTGATGGTAACTATCACTGCAATTCCAAATATTCAGGAGTATTCAAAGTGTATTTTCCTCACAAGCTTTTATTAGTTCATCTCTAATGAAGCCCTTTGCTTAAAAGAATACAAGTAATTTGGTAGACTTAGGAATATAGTCATTCTTAGTTTAGTTATTTATGTAACAGTGTAAAATGTATTTCTGCCTCAATAGCTTGTGCATAAATTAAAAAGAATTCTAATCACGATCACTGTTTTATGGGGGTCATAAATATGCAAAGTTAATCAAATAAATAAAAGTATTTACACTGTAGTATAACATTAGAGAACAGTAGACTCTCTAATGTGTGATGAATCCTCTCTATACTGTGTGCTCATATGCTTCGGTCTGCACAGCAAACAGTGCACACTGTTTAGCTTACAATCTAAAGAACACAGATACCAGAGCAACATCTTAGAGATCTGAAGCTTGCATTTACCAGTTTACAGCTCTGTGACCTTTGGGAAGTTAATCTACTCTTAGGCCATTTTATTCGTATACAAAGGTCCATTTGAAAAGTGGCCATAATCAAATGGGAAGATATACACAAACACTTCACAATTAACTCTACATGTTATCAAAATTATTGGTAAGTTTGGAGTTTGAACCCTGATTTTCTGCTTCAAATGGGAACATCAAGTCTGCAACTTCTTTCTTTTTCCTTTTCAATAGTTGTTTTTTAGGAGTGGAGAGATGGTCCAGGGGTTAAGGGGTCTTTTTGTTCTTGCAGAGTTCAGTTTGCAGCACCCAGTGTCAGGCAGTTTATCACTTCTTGTAACTCTAGCTCTAGAATATCTGACAGACACCCTCTGTGACCGCTGAGGGCACCTGCACTCATGTGCACACTCCCCCTACCCGCATAGCCACATAATTATACCTTTACACATATACATGCATGCATACATACATCCACAAACACCCTAAGTGGGCATTGGCTCCCCTTAAGCTGAAGTTACAAGCCATTGTGTTGGGATCAGAACTCAGATCCTTTGCAAGAGCAATAAGTGCTTTTTTTCCTCTGAGTCATCTCTTCAGCTGCCTCCCCCAGTCATTTCTCATTATTAATGTATATAATAAATCTTGCTTACATAATTTATTACTAGCCTTCTTGATAAACTTTCTTAAGCATTATAATGTTTTCGGTTGATTCTCTTAGATTTCTTGAGCAGTACCATTTGTTAGCAATGATACTTACATCCTTTTTCTAAAATCCACTCCATTTTTCTTACTGTGACATCCAGTGCTTCCACAATAGATTAGAGCAGTGGTTCTCAATCTGTGGGTCATGAGCCCTTTGGGGTTGAGCGACCCTTTTCCCATTAGAAAGCTCAGATATTTACATTACGATTCGTAACAGTAGCAAAATTACAGTCATGAAGTAGCAACAAAAATTATTTTATGGCTGGAGGTCAGCACAACATGAGGAACTGTATTAAGGGTTGCAGCGTTAGGAAGGGTGAGAACCACTGGGCTAGATCATTGCTGTACTAGTCATACAACACAGTCTGTATATTCACAAATAGCTCCTGGTTCTTGGGCAAAATTACGCTTTGCACTTTGTTGATGTTAAATTCAACCATGAAAATGCTTTCGTGTGGCATACTGTTTGAAAGACTCCTAAAATCCTACTTGACTCTCCATGTTCACTTTTACCCTCCTCAACTGGATGTCAGTCACACGCAGGCGTCATTGCACAGGAATGGAGTCAAGTAAGGTAGAGTTGATCATCTGGTCACAGAGCATGAGCACAAAGGAAACTTACGTTACTTTGCGTCATTGAGATCTGGGTCAGGGGGCATTTGCTGCTGCAACATACACCCTAGATTTAATTTTCTTGCTTAGAAATCTAAATTTTACCCTCGGTACCTTTTAGCCAGTATTTGTTTTTCTGAATCTTTTCCCCCCTAGATAAAAACTTCCAAATTATAAAACAAATGCAATATTGTTATTCTTCTTATCTCTTTCTTCTTCTTTCTCTTCCTCCTCTTGTTCTCATTTTTTTTTTTAAATTGATGCTGGTGATCAAGCCCAGGGCTTCCCCCATGATGGGCAAGTGCTCTTATTCAGCGCCACGAGGTCATTCTTTTTTCATTAAGTAGTCAAAGTGAGGAGACTTTCGGTAGTATATCCTAAATTAAAGTTGTTTTTAGCACAGAAGAAAACTCACACTCTGTCTCAATCTTATATTTGCATCTAAATTAGATGAGTCAAGTTTGAGAATTGCTGCAACCAGCAGTTTCTCTGGTCATCATCATGATTGCACTTGCTTTGGCCTGTGTGCATGGTGTGTGTGTGTGTGTGTGTGTGTGTGTGTGTGTGTGTGTGTGTTGTGCATTAATGTATGTTTGTGTGTGCTGAGCTCATGTGTGTGTAGGTAAAGTGCTGAAGTTTGGCTTCCTTGACTCTATGTCCTAAGGCAGTGTCTCTGGTTGCTCTGACATTCCCCTGTCCCTGCGTCACAAGAGGTAGGATTACAGGAAGGCTGCTCTTGTTTGTGCGTGGGTTCTAGTGTATGAACTCTGGTTCTCAGGTGCGTTCAGTTTGTTCTTTAACCACTGAGCTGTCTTCCCTAGGTACTTTTCTTTTTGAAAAGAGCTTTCTTTCTTTCTTTCTTTCTTTCTTTCTTTCTTTCTTTCTTTCTTTCTTTCTTTCTTTCTTCTTCCTTCCTTCCTTCCTTCCTTCCTTCCTTCCTTCCTTCCTTCCTTCCTTCCTTCCTTTTTTCTCTTTGAATCAGTCATCACGTTTAGGAATAAATACTATGGAATTAAAAAATTCTTTAAGTAGTTATGAAGTATGAAGACTTAGGAGGTGAGATTGCTGTGCATGGTAGAGGGCTTGGTCTAAAGTAGAAGCAGTAGAGAGAAGCCGTGGTGTGGCCAGGAGTAGGGAACAGAGTAGGTCTGATAAATCTTAGTTAGGGTTTCTATTGCTGCCACCAAACACCATGACCAAAGAGTGAGTTGGGGAGTAAAGGTGTATTTGACTTACACTTCTTCAGCGTTGCTGCTCCTCATGGAAGGAAGACAGGACAGGAATACTGACAGGGCAGGATCTTGGAGGCAGGAGCTGATGCAGAGGCCATGGAGGGGTGCTGCTTACTGGCTTGCTTCCCATGAGTTGCTCAGCCCATTTTCTTTTAGAATCCAGGACCACTAGCCCAAGTATGGCTCCTCTACCATGGGTTGGCTCCTCGCGCATAGATCACTAAATGAGAAAATGACTTACAATTGGACCTCATGGAGGCATTTCCTCAACTGAGGCTCCTTCCTTAGATGACTCTAGCTTGCGTCAAGTTGACACACGAAACCAGCCAGTACAGGAGGTGTTATAGAATTAGCTTTAATAGAATTGGGTGATGAGTCTGGGGTCACAGTGAGCTCTCAGATGAAGCTCACAACAAAGAGGGAAAATTCAAGTTTGTTTCCGCACTTTGTCAGTGCTGGGGATAAGTGTTGAGTAAAAGACTCTACCACCCAGCCCCACCCTAGCTGCTGGCCAAGTGATGACATCACTGAGCTATTTATTAATAGGTGAGCGTGAGGAAGAAATGAATAATCAATCCACCATGAAACAGTTTTAGATTGAGGTTTACGTGGGGGAATATATATAGCAAACTGGTTAAACTTCTGCCTTGACAGATTATTTGGTAAAATTTCTACAGGAAATAAGCTGTCATGACTCTGCGTTCAACAACACTTTGGGGAAAAATAAGTTTACTCTAGTAGGATCTTTTGAATATTGGCTGGGGGCAATATTTTTCCGTCGTCGAGTCTGTTCTATAAAGGCTAGTTTCCCATCATGGAAGACTGAACTGGGAGTGGCAGATTAGAGCCCTCCAAATGCCCCTTTCTTCTCCATTAGCTTACCTGCATGGGACATGCAGAGAAAACCGGTGTGCATTGGTGGCTCCATAATGACCCCACATTTATGGTGGGCGCCTGTGCAGGTTCCACCAGTATTTTTCTGTTCACTGTGCTGATTTCATTTGTCATTTTGTGAGAGTAGTTCCGGAACTCTTACCTTTGGGATGAAGTACAGATTTTTGAAGTCTTTGAATAAAACTGTTTAAATTCATTTGGCATTGGTATAACATTCCACATGGGCTATACTTAAAATAGAGATAAAGTGTTTACTCCAGGTGGTTTGGGAATTGCAAGGTGCAACTCACAAGGTGGACAAGCGTTGATCTAAAACTCTGTCTCAGTGTGGAGTGGAAGAGAGGGCAAAGAGTCAGAACTCTCATTCTGAGACAGTCAAAATCTTGGCATATCAAAGCAAAACTGAGGCGTGTTTTTGTGAGCTCTAACTACACAGCACAGCTAATGTTGAATGTTTGACCGTGCATACGAAGGGGGCCTAACACTCCCAAAGAAACACAGAGACATGTTGGCAATTATCATCACTTACTCAGGCAGGACCTTCCTGCTCCTTTCTCTCATTTTGGACCTGTTCTGATGTGTATGGGAATTCTCACTGAAGTGGAAATGGTATGCAGAAAATCAGGAAATTAAAATATGATATATTTTTTAAACAACTATACTTCATTTAAAGCTTGAGACATTGTAGAATGGAGCATCACTTTAAGAACTAATATCAATAGAGTTTTAATTGAGTACAGATCAAAGAATCAAGCAAAATGTATGTAAAAATGTGGCTTATCATTTTTTTGCAAACCAGTTTTCTGATCCTTGAAAAAGAAATAAATAATAAACAAACATGATGATATTGTAAAGACTAGTTTATTTTCTAACAAGCTGCATTTCCATTCATATCAATAATAATATGATCTTGAAGAATATGTGATATATTGTCTGTTTTTGTTTTGTTTTCTTTTTCGACAGGGTTTCTCTGTGTAGTCTTGGCTGTCCTGTAACTCACTCTGTAGACCAGGGTGGCCGTGAACTCACAGAGATCCGCCTGCCTCTGCCTCCTGAGTGCTGGCATTAATGACATGCACCACTACCACCTGCATGTGATACATTATCAAGAGTGTAATCCCACTTGTCATCTCCTATTTGGGAAGCTGAGGCAGGAGGATGGCTCTGAGTTCAAGGCCAGCCTGGACTACACAGCAAGTATCAAGCTAGCAAAACCTACAAAGAAAGACCTTGTCTCCCCAAACAATATAAAACAAAATAAGACAAGAATAACAAAACAACATAAAATAGCAAAATAAAAACCAAGACAGTTAATAGCAGAAATAAAGAAATCTATTGCTTACAATTTCTTCAAGAAGGAATTTTATTTCTTATATCATCCCGGTGATTATAAAGCCTTTAGGACATTGTATTTGGAAGAATCCAGAACTTCATTTACGTGTTTTATACATATTCAGTTTATCCCCTGTTATTCTTCTACCCAGTGATAACAATTGTTGTTTGGCACTGAAATGCCAGTCTTAGACTTTGCTGCTAATATAATCATTATTGCACACATAAGTGGTAGCTTTTTCTTAGTCATATTTGGACAATATTACATATTATTTTATAGTGTAAAATACTTGGCAATATTGAGGACATTTTATGGTTATGAAATGTGAACATGATGATAAGAAGTCATAAAGTGAAGTTACTTGATTATTTAATCAAAGTTCTAATATTGAAATATTTCAAAATTTGTATTATATGTGTGCATAAATACAGAGTTTGAATGTTCATTTACATACATATTCTCTTACCTCCCTGATGCCAGGGAATGTTCTTTGGGCTATGAACACTTTACCCACATCTGGATTTATCTCTGCTCTGCTGATGCTAAACCCTAAGGAGGAGCGTGTAACTGTCAACCTTCCTTCAGTTCTCCCACTCCTCTCCAGTGCGATGAGGAGCTCTCTTCTTTAAATTTTGGTTGCTATAGAGGATTATTTCCTTAAAATGCTTGCACACCCTGAACCCCTCCTCTGCAGTGTGTGATGTGTTTATTCTCAGCCTTTTATTCTCTTTAAAAACTCCTTGTCAACAAATGTCAAATTCTCATATATTAATGCTGTTTGCTCTTTTAATTTGTATCTTTTGACACAAATAATCTCAACATGACTGCGTTTGGGAGACATTATTTTTACTTGTATAACCCTCCCCTCTTCCTTTTCTCCTCTTCCTCCTACTGCTCATCTCCCCTTCCTCTTCACAGGCTTTGTTTATGTATCCCAAGCTGGTCTCAAAGTCATTATTCTCCTGCCTCAGCCTCTAAGTGCTCGGAGAACAGGAGTTTGCCATCATGCCCAAGTTATGACAATGGGTGAAAATTTCTTCTGGAAAGTGATTTTTTTATTTGAAAAGTCCTTATATACTGAAGATTTAACTCACTGGTTAAATATTTTATTATTCCATAATATCTCCATTTATTGGCTTTGTTAGATTTTCAAATATGCATAAATTATACATTTTAATGCCATTTAGCCGTTTTTTAGAATTTCTGTTTTGCTTTGATATTATCAAATTTTTGATATTTGATATATTTGATATCATACCCTCTTAATCTATGATTATATAAACATTATCTATACTTTTTTCAATTAATGTTTTTCTTTTGTCCATTAACAAATTTAAACCATCTGGAATTAATTTGACTTTATGATATAAAGACTTAATTTTAGGGTTCATAAGGGAATGAAAAGGAGCTGGGGGAGAGAAGATGGAAGAGTGGTTGAACAAGTCCAACACACAATGTGTGTGCTTATGGGAACATCACAGTAAATCTCATTAATTTGTACAGCTAAAGCATTAATAGTTATGGTAAAATTCAATTTTATTTAGTTAAAGGTTTTTTCCTAAGGGTAGTTGGTTGAACCTGTGTGTGTGTGTGTGTGTGTGTGTGTGTGTGTGGTGTGACTTCATTTTGCTTATCCATTCCTTCTGGCACTTGTTCTGTTGACCTCATCTTTCAGCACTTGACACTCTACAAGGCATCTTCATACACCTGCCTGTCATGTGTCTTCTATAGAGTAGGGACTTTAGTGTTTGTTCCCTACTGTGTGCCAGTGCTTTGAAAACTCTGACCCACATTTAAACAAGAACAACAAAAAACACCTTTATGTAGTTATTAATTAGGTAGGTTAAACACGAGTTAACTTTTCTTTCATCCTTATGTGACCCGTAAAGAATGTGGGGAAAAAGATGGACTAAATGACTTCATTATTGCTCTGCTAATCTTTATGGAACTGAGTTCCTTTGTGATTCTTCTGGCTTTCTCATTCTTTTCTAAGTGCTAGGAGCCCTCAAGAGGTTCTATGTCTGAGTAAAGTTGAACTGGATGTGCTTTTTCTATAGACTGCTAATGTTTGACATAATTTATGACTTTAGATGCTACTAAGAAAACCAAATCAGCAGACACATTGATCCTTCTGTGAACGAAAGTTTAATTTCCCGGGTTTTTGGTTTGCCAAGCTCCTTATAATGTGATAGTATCTTAAGTGGGCATGATTTTCATTTCTTCTTCATTTTATTTTTCACAGAAACTGCCCTTAAAGAATATTTTGACAGCTCGTGGCATTTCTTTTGGCAGCTGCAAGACTGCATTGTTTTGCTCCATTATCCTCTACTACACTTGGTGAGAGGAGGTGCAGGAAGACACGAGGACCCTGTTTCTCCCCTCTTTCTCCCTTCGCTTGTCCCCATCCCCTTTCTTCCCTGAAAGAGATAATGGAGAACTTCCACTGCTTAAGAGTGAGAGAGAAACAGGAACTCATCTAAAGTTGCTCAGTATCTTTACAGTAGCATCAGAGTGGTTCATAGCTCATGGGGATATATCTAGCTCCAGTGCGGGACAACTGAAAAGAGAAGATGAAGAAAAGGAGAGAGGAGGAAGAGGGCGAAGAAGAGATGAGAGGGGACAAAGAGAAGTAGGAAAAGAAGAAGAAGGGGAGGAGGAGTAACAAAAGAAGGCCAAAGAGAAAGGCACATTTACATAGATGTACCACTTTAAGGGTCACAGTACCCTGTTAGGAATATAAAAATGTGGATGTGTAGAAGAATTAAGTTCCCAAGGGTAGGAACGAACAATTCCTAAATGATATTATTGAACCAAGCAAGCATTGTTTGCGATTTTTAGGAAGCTCTGGGTGAGTACTGCTTTGCATAGCTCTATCACTTTTAATATTCATAGAGCCTCACGAGTCTCACCATAAGCAAGACCCTGACAATTCCAATGCCATACCAACCCCAAGCCCAACTCCCTATGCTGATCCTTTCTAGGTCGAAGCCTCCTCCAGCTTTAACCCTTGGTGAAGAGTTTTTAGCTATGGGTCGGCAAAGAGTTCTTAAATACAACACCAGAAACACTCCACCAAAGAAAGTAAGTCGATAATTTGTACTTAGTTTTCCTTTAAAAGGTCCCAAACTGGGTGAAACTACTTGCAAATATTCAAGCTGGAAAGCCAAATATGGGAGGCGCATCATAGGAAGCCAGTTAAGTGGAGAGAGAGTTGAAGAGCTGACAAGTAACATATGAACAAGGAGACTGGTGATAACGTGATGATGGCATTCCGACCCTGCAGTCCTGCATCACTTCAGCGTCTGGAACCAACTCTACATTTGGTGGGACATGGAGCAGGTGAGAAAGGAAACACAGGCAAAACAATATTCTAGAAAAACCCCAAAAGTGGAAGTGCAAGCAGTCTAGTCTATGAGCCCACGATACCACTGCTACATTCACAGCGCAGCTATGAGTGTGTGTCTTCATGCACACACCCACCGCATTTCAATATTTGTACTGTCTAAGACCTGTGAGGCAAAATCCAGCCCTTTCCTTAATGAAAGCCACCTAGCAAGCTTGGGCTCACTGGTTATGCTGAAACATGGAAAACCATTAAGAGCCTTTAAAAGCTACTGAAATGGCAGGGCGGTCCATTGGCAATGCAAATGTTAACTGCCTTGTGATGAGCACAATAAACAAAACAATGGAACCAATTAGAAGGTACTTTTGAGACCTTCGGGCTTTGATTAGTTACAAAGGCAGAGAAAGAGCACTGGGTTGCTGGATCTTGTTTATCTGGAAGTAGAGTCAATACTCCAAGCAGCTTTGAATAGTCCTAATGTGTTGGGGCACTTAGACCCTGCTGGGGCTCATTTGTTATGAGGTGATCTATAAGTGATCCAAGTGTTAAGTTCATTCATCCTGCGTGCCATATTTGGTTAACAACAAACATAACATCGCACTCCCTGACACTTAGGCATTCTTAAGCCCTAAATTTCAGATTCGTGTTCGATCGTTCAGTTTCTGGAGCTAGCATAAAACTAACACACAAAAATATTAAAAACATGGAGTGTCAGATTATAAACATACCACTTCCTTGCTAAAAACATGTCGAGGCTAAATACTAATTTTTATAGACTTTAATAAAACTACGATCTTTATATGAGAGAGCTCTGATATTTGTGTGGTATAGTCAGCCCACTCTTGAACATAATAGTAGATGTAAGCTAGATTTATAAAGAACTGACCTTCGTATTTTTGCTGTTTAGCTTTCTGATGATTAGTGTTAACTGTCAACTTGACAGACTCTAGGATCTCCTGGGAACGTGCTTCTGGCCATGCCTGTGGGGGATTACCCTGATTTCATCAATGGGTTAGTGAAGACCCATCTTGGTGTAGGGAGGACTCTTTTCAGGGTAAGGGATTCTGGATTGTATAAAATAGAGAAAGATAGCTAAACACCGGCAAACACTCATTGCTTTCTGTGTCTTGGCTGTTGTTGTAATGAGACCAATTGCTTCAAAACCGCTCCCTTAGCTTCCCCACCTCGATGGCTGCACCTTTGAACCATGCGCCAGAAACATCCCTTCTCCATTAAGTTGCTTTGTCCGAATATTCTATCACAGCAACAGAAACAAATCAAAACATAACACAACAAAACAAAAAATCGTAAGATAACTTCATTCTGTTTTAACTTGTGAAAAGATCCCTGTCCTTAACACTGTTGTCAGCAAGATCCCATGTGGACTCCAAACTTCCACAGTTTCCTCATTCTGACTGTAGCTAAGCCCAACCCTAAAGGAGAAACGGTAAAGTTGGATTTTATCAGTGTTAAAAATGATTGGGGCTAGTGGCATGGCTCAGTAGGTAAAAGACTTTGAAAGGCAGATGACCTGAGTTTGATCCCTAGAACCCACAGTGGTTGGAGAGAACAGACTCCTGAATGCTGTCCTAACTTCCACAGGCACATGGTGGCACGCATGTACCCATTTGTGCACACACACATTTATAATTAATAATAAATTAAATTGCTAAAGTAGAAAGTGGGTTTTTTTTCAGATTTTTGTATGCGGAACCAACTTCTAAGTATGAAATTCATCTTCGGGAATTGTTCTATATCAAACAACCCTCACCTGGAGCCATCATGCATCAATTACTTTATGTGTCAGTATTCTGCAACTTACTTTTCTCATTGCTATGACAGAATGCCCCTTGAGAAGCAATTTAAGGAAGGGGGGCTTGATTCTGGCTCCCAGTTTGCGGGGGTGTATTTCATCACAGCAGGGAAGGCATGTGACAGGAGAGGGAGATTGCTGATGACATGGCATCCAGGCCAGGAAGTAGAGCGAGCAGGAAGTGATGACAGGCTGTAAAACCTCAAAGCCCGTCCTCTCATGACCCACTTCCTCCAGTGAGACCTCACTTCGTGAAGTTTATGTTCAAACCAGTCATGACATTAATAAACATCAGGCTTCACTCTCCTTAGTCTTACAAAAATAATGATTTATTTTTACTTTATGTGCATCATTGTTTGCCTTCATGTATGTAAGTATACTGTGGGCATACAGTGCCTGTGGAGGCCAGAAGAGGGTGTCAGGTTTTCTAGCACTGAGGCTGCAGATGGTCATGAGATACCGTATGGAAGCTAGGAACCAAACCCAGGCTCTCTGTAAGAGCGATAAGTGCTCTTAACCCCTGAACCATCTCTGCAGCTCTCCCTCCTCCTCATCTTTCTTTGAAGTAGCTTTGGGATATTTCTCCAATACCTGTGAGCATCAGCTTCCTCATATGAACTGTGCTGTTGATGTCTTTACCTTGGATGCTCTTTTATGAGACGTAACAGTGTTGTGTACCCAGTACCAGGCATAGCGTCTTGAATACAGTCCAACAAATGGTAGCTATTCTATAGAATATAAGAGTGTTGGCACAGAACCATTTCTATTTGCATTTGAAATATTTCAAATTCATTCTTAGTGGGGCTCCAAAGTAGCACCAGGAAGAAGGCAAACTCAAATCAACCTCAGGTGGCTGCAAACCATGTTTATGATCAGAAATCAGATGCAGAGAAAAATCAATGTCCTCGTGTTCAATATTAATCTCCATCAATAAAGGCCCATATCTTTCCCTCTTTAGGGTAATTGCCCCAGTGATCTGCTTATAGTGCTTAAAGTACTTAGAGGGGCTGCCCGATAGCATCTTATCAGGCCCTGGGCACAGTGTCAGGGAGCGCCCAGCAGCTGGCTCTGCCAGATGTGCTATTTCATTTGACAAAGGGCTTTCGGGTGTCAGAGACAGAAGAGTGTCCTCCAACGGCTTTGCTGCTGGCTCGGACTTCCCTCCCTGCTAGTCTGAGGAGAGCAGCTAGCTTTCCCTCCTCGGAGGCTTTAAGTGCTCACAAAACAAACTAGGCCTGGGTCAGCCCACCACTTAAGTCAGTTTTCTCGGGAATTTCATTGCATGTGGTCTAGAAAGCCTTCTGACATTAAACAAATGACCCTGCTAGCAGCAAACTAGAGCTCTCCGCACCACCATTAATGTGCATGCGCAAATCTTCATGGCAATGAGGACTGATGTCCAAAGAGCCCCGTGCCATTTGCCATAAAATCTTGTTCATCTCCAGAAAGTTTACTCCTGTGAGTGACTGGTACCATTTCTTCTTACTAACAGCAAGTTTAGGGATTTATTGATTGACAGCCAGTGGGTTAAAATTGGTTCAAGGTGCTCTTCAGAGTGTGAAGTCATAGCCTTTAAGGAGGGGCGGGCTCTTCCCCATCTAGCTCCCTGAGCTTCCCTTTTCTCTTCCCTCTCCAACCTCAGGACCTTTCCTAGTACTTTGGAAGTGCCCAATGCTACTGGCAAAGGGGAAACACAGTGTTTGAGGCTGAAAAACACACACACACACACATACACACATCCTTATTAACATACAAGTGAACACATGAAAACTCTTCTGTCCAATACTCTTGTTCATTTTCCTAATTGTCCTTTCGGCTTTATGTGCACAAAATAATTGAGAAACTTAATGAAGGCCTCGCTTTCTATACGCTATGCTCTATTTCAGTTAGCAGACTGTATCCTTTTTAATATTTTCCCCCAAACTTCCCGAGTGGCGCATACTGTTTGAAATCATAATGACAGACATCACTTTGATCTTACTTTTTATTCTTAACTCAGCCATCATTCGCAGCTGCTTCAGCTTCAGCTGAACAAGGCACTTAAAAAGGGGGAAGATATTATAGAAATTAAATTTTCATTGCTCTGTAACATATCAAAAGATTGCACCATTTCTGATTTACAGTTAGGATTGGAAATTAACTTCAAAAGGCAAGAAATGGGAAAGTGAAGGCATGGTCTTTCACGGCTTTGTTACTCAAAAGGGAGAAGCGATGCCGTGATAACGGCGACGTTTCTCTCCTTGAACAAAAAGAAGAGATCCATTTTTCTTACACTTCCGGGTTTATATTCATTGATGATCTTTGGCTAGCTCTTAACCCTTCATACTCATTAACTATTATGCCAACAGCTCCCATATTGGAATCAATATTGTACCCAAGATAGCAACATGGAGAAATAGAAATTAAGGCTTGAAGCTGTATCAGGGAATCAAAACTATCTGGTCAATTGCTTTCAGGAAACCGTAGGATTAATAGAACTACTGCTGGGCAGGTCATACTTCAGAGAGTTTATCTGTCAGTGCTATATCTGGTGGCTGTTAAGGGGATTTCCCCCCAAACTCATTTCTCTTCGTGTTACCCAAGAACCTCAATCTAAGGGTAGTCATTGGCTGCCCTGTTGTGAGAAAACACCTGACACTAGCAGTGTAAGGGAGGAAAGACCTGTCTGGGCTCATGCGTGAGTCAGAGGCCATCAGCCCATCACAGGAGGGAAGGCCTGGATGCTGGCGTGGCACAGTCTAAGGGGCAGGAGTTTGTAGAGTACCTTGTTTCCATCCTTGTGGACAGGACACAGAGCCTTGGAGCAGGACTGGACTCTAATCCACGACAGCACCCCCTCAGGACCCACCACTGCCAGCTAGGCACCACAAGCTCCACAAGTAGAGCCTCTGGCCAGAACCAAGTGCTCCGGTGCACGAGAAAGGTATGTGTCACATGTGAAACCTGTCCATATTTGATCTGGTGCCCCTAGACTTTGAGACGTGCTGGATTCTTGACCTTTGGACTTTTCTTACCATAAAGAACCACTGGTTCCCGATAGTACTGGCTTCATTAGACCTCATTATCACCAGGTGCTTCTCAGCTTCCCAGCCTACCTTCTGGCTCCCCAACTCCAGTCTCACCTGATTTACCTGAGTCCACCTCCATTTATCCACAACCCTTAACTTTCCCTTTGCTCCTACTCTGCTTTGTCCCTCACCAATCCAGTCTTTTATCTAGGCCTCTCTTGAAATCCACACAAACACTCACGTAGTACTCTCTTGGCAATACTAGAGTCATCCATCTTTTCTTCCGTGTACTGTTTTATCTCCCTATCACCTTGGTCACTGACTTGGTCATTTTCCTTTCTGAGAACAAACGTCATCCACTAGAGCTCTAGAGTCTTCCATCCTCATGCTTCCATCCTGCATAAAAGAATGACAATGATCCACATACACACATACAAACGTGTGCATATTTGCTTTTTGAGATGGGATCTCAGGGAGCCCAGGTTACACTCCAGCTCACCGTGTAACCAAGGATGACCTTGAACTCCGGATTTTCCTGCCTCCACCCACAAATTCTCGGACTGCAGATGTGTGCTCCTGTGCCCAGCAACAATGATATTTTTGGCTGCTCTATTATAAAGATAAATGTAATCCTCCACCTAACTTCCATTATCTTGCTTCTGATCTACAAAAGGAATTAAACATCTTCTCGAAGTCTGTCAAAGGATTGTGCAGGCACATATGCTTTCTTCCTGGTGGAGAAGTTGGCCTTAGAGCTAGGTAACAGAAAGATATGTAAATGACTCTGTTCAGAATTAATAATGATGAGAAAAGCCAGCAACCTAGAGATTATTGGTTGCTTATTTTCTCTCTTAATTGAAAATAGATTTTTGTTTTATATAATGCATCCTGATTATAGCTTTCCCTCTCTCTACTATTACCAGTTCCTCCCTGCATCCTCTCCCGTCCAGATCTACCTCCTTTCTATCTCTCATTAGAACACAAATAGACTTCCAAGGCACAGTAAATAAATAAACTAAAATATAAAAAGCTAAAATAAAACTAGCACATTATTTTCTTTTATTGTCTATTATTATCTAATATGTCTCCATTCTTCTCCCTTATTTGTATATGTATGTATAAAGTGAGTATGAGTGTGTGTAGGTACATATGTCTGGAGATCAAGTGATCAATACCTCACTCTTTGGCTTATCCCTTTAGGTAGAGTGTCTGTCATTAAACATCAAGCCACAGTAATCTTTCATGTCATTCCACCCCATCCCACTCCACCCCAAGTCACTGGAGTTGCAGTTGTATACAGCTACACTTGGACTTTTATTGGGTGTTGGGGATTTGAACTCAGGTCCTCACACTCAAACAGTAAATGTTCTTGCCTGCTGAGCTATCTCGACAACTCCAAGCGGAATGTTTTTATTTGTCAGAATATCACTTAAAAGTATCTCATTTCCATATAATGCTAACTATAGAACCAATGATAATTATAGTTCCAATATGGATGTGTAAATATATATATACACTTACATGCATATGCATATATATACATACATGCACATATATATATATAATGTGCCTACATATGTTGCAGTTAGACAATTTTGAGGTATAAAGCACATGCCAACTTTTGAATGACAGCATATATTTTTAAAATAGATAAATCTTTGACAACTATTTACAATATGATTACACTGTGTTTACACTTGTTTAAAAATGCAGTATTTGGGTGCTGGAGAGATGGCTCCGCAATGAAGAGTGCCTATGTTGTGTGGCTCACAACCACCTGCTACTCCAGCTTCAGGAAGATCCAACACCAGACACGTACTGATCCCTTGACACATGCACACACAGATACATAATTGAAAATAATAAAGTAAATATTTTAAAAGGTGATAGTTAAAAAATATTGGGTAAATTATAATGGGCTTTGTTATATAGATAGTAAAAATCAAATTTTTGCCAGGCAATAGTGACACACACCTTTAATCCTAGCGTTTGTGAGGTAGAGGTAGGTGGATCTTTGTGAGTTTGAGGCAAGCCTGGTCTACAGAGTGAGCTCCAGAGTAGCTGGGACTGCACAGTGAAACCCTGTCTTACAAAAAAAAAAAAAAGAAATCAGAAACAACAAAAAATTCAGATTTTTATTAACCATAAATTTTTTACAATTGAAACCCAATTATAAGAATAAGAAAAGGGGCAGTGGGGGAGTAAAAGACATTTCTCTCTGAAAGGAAATATACAAATAACTAGGAAAGAAGAACAAACTAGCAAATGCAGAAATTTAAAACATCTTTAGTGTTTGAGGCTTATAGAAAACTCATCCTTTGGAACTAGAAAAACCATCCTGAGTGAGGTGACCCAGACCCAGGAAGACAAACAAAGTATGCACTCACTCATAAGCAGATATTAGCAGTAAAGCAAAGGATAATCAGGCTACAATCCACAGCCCCAGAGAAGCTAGGTAAACAGGAGGACCCTAAGAGGGGCACAAATAAAGGCCCCAACGAAAGGGAAATAGTTAAGATCTCCAGAGTAAACTAGAAGGGGAGTAGAAGGGAGAGGAGGGGGGATAGGAACATGAGGGTCTCATGATGGCAGAGTTGGGGGAGGAACAGAGAGGGAG
Organism: Ondatra zibethicus; assembly: GCA_004026605.1. Classification (NCBI taxonomy): domain Eukaryota; kingdom Metazoa; phylum Chordata; class Mammalia; order Rodentia; family Cricetidae; genus Ondatra; species Ondatra zibethicus. Next base: position 17,115 of record PVIU01007140.1, on the reverse strand, counting down.
AACAAGGAAAGAGATATCTTGATAGAGGGAGCCATTATGGGGTTAGGGAGAAACCAGGTGCCAGAAAAATTCCCAGGAATCCACAAGGAAGATCCTAGCTAAGACTCCTAGCAACAGTGAAGAGGGTGCCTGAACTGGCCTTCCCCTATAATCAGATTAGTGATTGCCCTAATTGTCATCATAGAACCTATATCTAGTGACGGATGGAAACAGATGCAGTGATCCACAGCCAAGCACTGGACCGAGCTCTTGGAGTGGGAGGAGGGATCACATGAGTGTGCGTGGGGGTGGGGGTGGGGTGTCAAGATCATGATTGGAAAAAATCACAGAAACAACTGACCCGAGCTAGTGGGAGCTCATGGACTCTGGACTGACAGCTGGGGATCCTGCATGGAACCGAACTAGGTTCTCTAACTATGAATGACAATTATGTGACTTAGTTTGTTGGTTTGGGGGGGGTGTTAGCCCTGGCAGTGGGACTAGGACTTATCCTGGGTACAAGAACTAGCTTCAGGGAGCCCATTCCCTATGGTGGGGTACCTTGCTCAGCCTTGATATGGGGGGGGAGGGAAGGGGTTTGGTCTGACACATATATATGTCTGTCTATCTATATCATCTATCTAATATATTGTGAAGTGTACTTTCTGGAGTGGAAATATTCTTTTATATCCCCCATTGATTATATTATCAATTGTGTCAATTTAGTTTTTTGCTGTTATGACAAAATACCCGAGATAATCAACTATTTGGAGAAAAGGTTGGTTCAGCCCACAGCTGCAGAGTGTAGTTCTTGTCAATGGGCTCCACTGTTTTGTGGCCAAGGCACATTAAGACAGGGGAAGGAAGGGTAAGCTGTTTACATCATAGAAGTCAGAAAGCAAAAGACGGAGAGAAGGAGAGATGGGGTTCTGAGAGTCTCTTTGAGAGCATGCCCAAGTGATCTGCAATGACGTCATAGGTCCTACTTCCTAAACTCTCTACTAGCGCCCTTGCCTTCACTTGTGTGTGGTGCAACTTTTTCAGCATCTAGACTTTGGGGAACTCTTAGAGTTCTGACCATAACCCTTATGCTCCTTCAGCATCGATGACTCTTGTACATAACTTTTCATGATGGCGCTTTAATTGGATAGAAGAAAAGTAATATTTATTTTGGTTCATTTAAATGTTACCTAACTAATGCTCTTCAGTATTGTATATATATATATATATAATATTAAATATTTATATTTCATCTTTCATAAGTTTCCTGTTCCTATTTTACCATCAGAATATCAGTCTTTTATCTACTGAGTGTTGTGCTGAGGTGACTGCTTCGAATAGAAATAGAAATGGTGGTCACCCAGTGAGAAAATTCCCAGTATTTCAATATTAAATGCATTAAAGAAATTTTCTTTTCTACTATATAAGAGATGAAAAGATACTGATTTTAGCCAAGTATATCTTTTAGCATTTTTCCCTAGTTAAAAACCTAAAAAAGGACAAGTGCACAAAAGAATTTATATACCAACTCTCCATGTGGTATGGCCGGTGGATATTTTTTCTCCTTTTATTTTAAATTATAAGGATTACTGTGTTAAAAGTAAAAACATATTGTAACTATTTATTGTGTTATCAAATGTCCCTTAAGTGATATTTTATGAATTATGTGATTTTATATCGTGTATTATGTAGGAAATTGCCTACTAATGAATGTTCAAATCTTTCCTCCCTGGGTATCCATAAAACTGTAGTGAGCAAACCTTCTACTTGAAGATTTAAAGACAGAGTTTTTCTTTCCTCAGGACAAGTTCTCAAAGGTTTTACTAGGGAAAAATGAATCAGTTACATTTGTCAAAATCCCTCCCAGAAACACTATAAATTTACGTTCTTGCTAGTAGGGTATGGAGATATCTTGTCCAGGTAACCTTGGTAAACATAGATGATTAAAGAAACATTCCTGTAACTTTTTAAGACTCCAAGAGGTGAAAATGGATTTTCATAATTGTTTTTCTTGGCCCTCAATCATTTTTTTGTGACATTAGTTATTCTTTCATGTGTTCACTGACCACTGATTTTTCAACCTGCAGTGACCAGTGTTTTCTTATTTTTCACAGTCCTTTGCTTTTGTTGCTGATTAATTATCCTTAGCCTCCAAAGGTCTCATCAACCTCTTTTTCTCCTCATTTCTGTGTAGTTATGATTCTTGCATTTGAACCCTTCGGTGAAGGGCTAGAATTTTGATTTCTCTATAAGATGCTGGAAACAAAGGATTCTCCTAAAGGAAATGGAGCAAATACAGAAGTACGGTGGAAGAATATGCAAGGTGTCTTGGAATCATAAAGGTAGGGAAAATTTTGGACAGAGTTAACAGGTGACGTTGAGACAGAACAGATAAATAAAAAGAAGATCACAAGCAGTTAGAACAAGGAAAGAGAAGATGTTTCCTCATCTCTTTTGAAACATAGACTTTCTTTGTGAGTGCTGATGCTACGTATCCAACTGCGTCTTTCTGACCTCCATGTGACTGTCTCACCTCACACTATTGGACACAACACTATCAACACAAAACACCCATCATCATCTCTACCAGTCTCTTCCTTCTTTAAGCCGGATTTCCAGGCACCAGTGACTGTGACAATCAAATACTGCTGAAGTTAAATGTTTTACCACTGTCCTCCAGTCTTCCCTAAGCAACCAATGCCATCTGGGAAGATTCTGTCAATGGCACATCTTCAGGGGTGCTTGGGAAGGCTCGTTTATCCTCGTGATCAGCCGCCTCAGTTGAAGACCATAAACTTAAAGCAGATCACTTCCCTTTTACACTAACGCTAAGGCAACACTTTCCTCCTAGAGTTGTTAGATGTCCTGTTATTCTTTCTCAAGGCAGACTTCTCAAACCAAGTCATTGCCAACGTCTCTTAGATAAAATCTCTTAGATGTTCTCATCACCCAATTTAAGACATTCCTCATGTCTTGGTATTTTTTCATAGTATCTATTTTATTTTATATTATGGTCTTTGCTACTTTAAAAACACAATTTTATAGTCCCTTTACTAAAATGTGGAGATCATGAAGCAAAAAGTACAGTTCTTGTCCACAATTCTGTGTAAAAAGGTAGCTCACATGTAGGAGATACTCATATATATTGCCTATCTGCTTTAAATACACTGGAGAATTCTGTAGCTACAGAAATTAGGGTTTTTTGTTATTGTTATTGTTGGTCTTGTTTCTTCAAAGGCCAAACTTTCTAGCTTCTTTCAACATAAGAAACTATCATTAGACTGGGCAATGGTGGCACATACCTTTAATCCCAGCTCCTGGGAGGCAGAGGCAGGAGGATCTCTGTGAGTTCGAGGCCAGCCTGGTCTGCAGAGTGAGTTCCAGGACAGGCTCCAGAGCCACACAGAGAAACCTTGTCTTGAAAAACAAAACAAGACAAGACAAGAAAGAAAGAAAGAAAAAAGAAAGAAAGAAAGAAAGAAAGAAAGAAAGAAAGAAAGAAAGAAAAAAAGAAACCAAAAACCGTCATTAGTCCACAAGGACTCAGTTTTGAGGCTATTTCCCTTCTCTCACTTCACTGGGAATCTTGTCCTCAATGTCACCATAGTGCTCTGGATCTTTCCTTGTTAGGGTGCTGGCCACCTAGTGTGGGAGGTCCTTCTGTTTATGTGTTGCTTTCATTGGTTAATGAATAAAGAAACTGCTTTGGCCTATAGCAAGGCAGAACTTAGTTAGGCGGGGAAAACTAAACTGAATGCTGGGAGAAAGAAGGAGTTGAGAGAAGCCGTGTAGCCCTGCTGCCAGAGACAGACATGTTGAAACTTTAACTGGTAAGCCACAGCCTCGTGGCAATACACAGGTTAATGGAGATGGGTTAATTTAAGATATGAGTTAGCCAGAAAAATGCTTAAGCTATTGGCCAAAGAATATTGCAAATAATATAGTTTCTGTGTGATTATTTCAGGTCTGGGCAGCCAGGAATGAACAAGCGGCTACCCTGTCCCATCATAACTGTCAGACTCCTCACAGGAGACGGTGTGCTACCTAAAGATAAGATTTACGTCTGTGCGTGTAGGTGTGGAGAGGTCAAAAGTCTGGTTTTGTGTTTGCTTGTTTATTTTGGGTTTTTTGAGGAAGGGTCTTTCACTAAGCCAGAAACAGGAAGCAATTGGTTTGGCGAGGATAGCTGTTCAATGATCTCCAAGAACCTATCTGTCTCTACCTCTCCAGCCCAGGGATTATAAATGCATACTGCCACACATGGTTTTAAATGCGTGCTGGAGTTCTGAACTTTGGCTACTTTTGTGCTTAAGTGGCAAACACCTCACTGGCTGAACCATTTTCCTATACATTTATGTCTTTAAAAATATCATTGTTTTTTTTCTAGGACTTAGCAATGTAAATGGCTTATCATACGTGCTCAATACATTCTTATTTAATGATTAGAGGAACAAAGAATTATAAAGCAATAACTTCAACTATCTAAAGAAAATTCTTGACCCCGTTGACAAGCTAAGCTATGATTTAGTAGAATAATGCATGTGATTACTGCGTTTGTTGTATTGTCCCACTTTTCCATTTTCTTCTATAAACAATTATTTTGTATGTGTGTGAGCGTGTGCATGTGTCCATGTATATGAAAAATGCTATATCTAAGAAGTGCTTGAGCATTGGAAAGATATTTTCTTACTGCTGGATTCTGTTGAAAATGGTTTTATGCATTTGAGGATTTAGTTATTTCTGCAGTTTAGTAGCAGGCTCTTTCTAGGTCAGGATCCAGGTTTTAGAAACTTGCAGCCAATCTGGTTGGTGAAATCCAATGATCTTTAGCCAATGAAGTGAATCACATTTGTGTTTTCCAGCTTCGTTTGAATTCTGTTTTGAGAAGCTGGCAAACTTGAACTAGACGTGAATCTAAACATCTGGACTGACCTTCACGGTAGGGTGGAAAATTATAATATACAGCTTTACATAACAATGAAAACTAACAGGAGATGGGAATGATATCTCACTTTTAACTTTAACCGCTTTTTCCCCTGGTTAAGTAAGATACACAGCAATCTTAAAGCAAGTCATAAAGGCTGTGACCATCTAGTATTGGATTTCTTGGAGACAATACTCATCAACAACTGGCACAAGCTGAAAATCTTAACTTACCTCAAGATTTATTATTCCGAATATTTAATTTGCCTTTGATTTCAGCAAAGGAGAATCTCCCCCCCCCCCCCCGCCAAGAGACATTTAGTTACTGACAATTTACTCCTTGGGAAAGGGAAATGCCACCTGTCTATGGCTCTCTGCTTGATTTAAGAAGTACCATGGCATTAGATAGCTAAAAAGATTGATGCCATCACGTAAAAAGAATAACCGCAGTAATCAGAGTTAATATATTTTGACAGGTTGGTATACTAGCAGCAATAACAAAAACAAAAACGCAAACCAAACAGCTGTTTAACTGTAGGGAATTTCCCTCTGAGGCTGAATCGAAAAGATACATGCTGGTATTTATTCAGTAATCAATCACGGGGAGAAAGGACCTTGAATTTTAGTTGGAAATTTTTATTTTTATCCTTTTCCTCACTCCTGGTCTTTAAACCTGCTCTGAGGAGAGCTATACATGCCAGGCTGGTGCTCATCAAAAGCGAGCAATCACAGCTAAATCAGCATGCAAAATGCCACTCAACCTTGGGCCTTTATTAAAATTTGCTGGGACTCAATTTGAGATAGCGATCATTCTTATTAAAAAGCAAAATGTAAGATAGTTTTTTTATATAAATCTCTGGATGGAATGGAATTGTTAATCAGCATAGGCTGATGTGATTTCTCTGTTGCAAATCCTGCCGAGGGCTCAGAAGTGGCACATTACCATAATTCGTAGGCTAAAGCTGGCAGCTTGAAAAAGACCTGCAAGAATTTTTAAAATGCTTAAGCAAAGCTGCAAGTCACAGCAAAACAACACAGGGAGAGCCGCTAGCCCATTTCGGCCTCTCCCCCATCTCTTGGGGTTCCTGGGCCACGCCTTGTTTATGTTGCTGGGTATTGTTTATAAACAACCTCTCCGCATGGCGTGGCCACCTAACAAAACTTGTCCATTTACCATGTTCATGGTCCTCAACCCAGGCTTGCGTTTTCTCTTAGTGTAGAAAGTGGAGCCAATCAATTAACCACATACACTTAACACATTGTTTGTCTTCTCTACCGTATCCTTTCTCCCTGTTTGACATCACTCGATAATTTTTGTACAAAAAGAAAAAAATAAAGTAGAGAAGCTTCCAAAAGATATAGAACTCCGGTTGGATGCAGAATGGTCTGCTGAGGTAATACCTATTTTTCACCCTGAGAAAATATTGTTGGATTTCAAGACCAACCCTTAAATTGAGTAAAGGGAGAAACTTATATCATTTTTCCCACTGAGGGAGGATTACGTCTGCTTCTTCACTGGAGCGCTTATGGCACATCCACCAAGAGATGTCAGCGTGAGCCAAAGGGAGTGTGGCAAAGGATGGAAATATCCACAACACTCAATTTCTTGATGGACCAAGGGCATTCTTACCTAATCGCAAGACACTACAAGAAATGGTTGTACTTGTGTGTGCGCGTACACACACCCATACAAAACAGTGCAGACATCTTCATTGTCAAATTCCAAGCAGCATGGTTGTTTGGAGGCTACACTGCAATCAATTACCGTGTCTGTTTCGAAGACTGGGTGTCTAAGGAAGAGAAGCAAGATGTGGAAATGTTAGTAGGTATGGGAGTGTTCCCGTTTTCGGTTTGTATCTTTGAACCCAGAAATTCTGCCTTTGGATGCCTAACAATATAAGAACAATGATAGACTAAATTTTCAGCAGGAGTCATGCAGTGGAGCTGGACTCAACAGGAAGTCAGAGAATAGTCTTGCTGTGCATGTGACTGCTCCTATGGGCACACAGGCCACATTTTTAGCAGAGAGCTGGCAGTTTCCAGAGTGCAGAGGAAGATGTTACATCTATGAATGAGCACACTTTAGTGAGTAACGCCCGTTTATCTTTCGTGAGAACCAACAGTGTCGTCCCCCCCCCCCCCCAGGTGAGAGACCAGTTACACCCAAGGCTCACCAGCCTTTGAAGTAGCAGGTGATATGTAAAGTTCTACAGAACCTAAAATTCCCTTGAGTTTGAAGGGACATCATTAAATGTGTTAGAAATTTACCAGTGAGTGATCAGAGCATCCAGGGGGCGGATCTGAACCTCAATATACTGAGGGGGACATAAAATTAACCCTGATCCAGAAAGGAGTCAGACGTCAGTGTGGAGTAGCTTAATGCTACTTGATGTCCCCTTCTGACGTCCCTTCTGAGTTCCCCATTCAAGGTGGAGAGCGGGAACTTATTTTCTAGTTAAAAACAGCAATCAGGTTAAACAGGTGAGATGGTACACATTAAAAAATGAAACCAAACAATGCATCAGGAAGCTCTGTCTCTGAACGTGGGCATCAGGCGCCTCTGGCACAAGACGCCGGTTCTCTGTTCCCAAGCTCCCTTCTCTGTTTCCTCCTCCAGAAAGGACTTCGAGTGCGATTGCGAGGCCTCGCCTCACAGCTGGGCTTCACATTCCCATTTGCGGCAGAAGCTTCATCTGAAATGCTGGTAGTATTTGTCAGCCTGGAAGTGTCTTGAGGCTGCTTCTGAGAGATACAAGGAGGCAACTGATAAGAGGCGCATCAGAAGGGCAGTTAATTGCCTCCAGTCTCTCGGTGCCGGGAATATTTAAAATCTATGGGATTAAAGGCAGATTAAAAACTGTGGAAGCAGGGGCCCAATAGCGCTGAAAGATCGCAATCAGCGAGGGTAATGGCAGAGAAAAAATGAATGTGGCACATAAAATGACAGATAGGAAATTCAGATCCGCTTCTAATGCTCCAAGTTCCATCTTGTAAGCACAATTCATCTACGTGTAAATCATTTTTTGGCTTCAAGCTTATCAGCCAATCGGTGAATTAAAAATGCTCTTTCCTTGGAGGATTAAAGAGGTTGATTGAAGTCAGTGTGAAAACTGGCTAATAAGTCTGGAAATGTCAGGAGGGGGCTTCAGAGGAACTCTGTGTGCTCTTTTCCCTCCCTTTCCCTCTCTCTCCCTTTCAGTGCTACGAAATAGGGGGTTTGCAAGGCTGCAGAGTTCTGTTACTTTGACGGATGCTTTTGTGTTTTCTGTGGATGACAAAGCTGCAGAATGGAGCGTTTGGGTTTGCAGGGTGACCAGGGATAATCACCATGAAGACACATAGGAGGGAAAATATGGATGAAAATTGCTACTTCTAGAAACCAGTTCTCCAAGCTCATTAGAGACTGTGTCAGAACTCCAGGCCTATGAATGTGCCCTTCTATTTTAAGCCGTGCTACTGTGAGGAGGGGGCACGTTACACTGTGATACTACTGATTTAACTGGACAACTTGTATTTATCTGGGCTCATGGATTAAATGTATTTATGCTTAAAACTCATAGAAGGGATACCTCAAGTACGTTCTTTCTCAAAGTAATGGAATCAAAGAGAGGACGTATGTTTCCCATGCTAAAGACTAATCTAAGATGGCAACATGGCGTCTTGTTGACTTATATTTATCTAGAAGGTGGCATTGGTTAAGACATTTCAATCACCTTGTGGTGTTGGCACAATGACAGTTGAGGCAATTCCCTGATGACTTCAAGATTTGTTCAGAAGGCCAATGGCTTCACTCCATGGGGCTATTTGAATGAGGAAATTCCCAGCAGAAGCACCACACTGAGACTCACAGGATGCCAAGAAGAATGTCTTTATGGTCCATGGTTTCCTGTTTTGTTTTGGTTTTTGGTTTTTTTTTTGTCACCCCAGGAAGAGTTGGGCAAATCTTCCACATTAAGCTTCACGTCTTCGAGTTTGGACTTTATGTATGGGATACCCCAATAGCTTTAAGAAGTAGGCTCCATCTATCTCATTTCACAGGAAAGGTAACTGAGGAGAAGTCAAATATACTGGTCAAGGTGACCCAGGAGGAACAGGGGATTCAAAACTCTTTCTCTCTTCAACTGTCCTCTATTCCTTTTGCCTTTTGCAGAGTCCATGTGCATTTGTGGGCATGCATGTGCACACCACACCCGCCCATGTGTTGAATCATTCTTGAAATACCACACAACTCGGTGTTAGAACTTGCTGCATTTACACGGTGAAATAACAAATCCCGAGAAATCAATTTGGCCATGGTGTTGGTTAGTTTTCCACTGTAAATAACTGCCAAGGGCAATCAGTTTGTAAACTGAGAGGTTTGTTTTGGCTCCCAGCTTTGGTGGTGTCACTCCACGGTGGGTTGGATCCATTGTTTTGGGGTTCTGTGCTGACACACTTTTGCAGAAGCACAAGACGAACTTCCCACTGTACCCTTCACATGACCTGAGTAGTCTCTTGAGGCCTTGTCTCTTAAAGGCTCCATTGGCTTCCAAGAGCACTACCCTGGTAAACAAGCCTGTGACAAAAGCTTTTGGGTGACAAGATAATATCAGGCCCTTTTCATCATTGGTTTTCAGAATGCAATCATTAGTATTATTGCATGGTGCAGAGGGGGTGAGATTTTTCTGTAAATCACCACTATATAAAGATTGGTACTCTCAGGTGTCTGGAGAGACAGTTCAGTGGTTAAAAGTTTGTACTGTTCTTGCAGAAGACTAGAGTTTGGTTCCCAGCACCTATGTCAGGCAGCTCGCAACTGCCTGCAATTCCAGCTCCGCGGTTATCTGATGTTTCTTGGATACCATGGGTACCTGCACTCATGAACACATGCCCACACACAGATACACACCTGTACGCATGACTCAAATAATAAAATCAATCTTAAGAAGTTTTACTCTAAAATTTCCGTCGGAACATCAAGGAAGATAAGAAGGATTTTAGGAGCCAGATTTTGGGGAGGGCTGCTACAAAACAGGATAGTCTGGCCATTCAGGGCCAGGGCAGCTATCAACTCATAGTGGCTGTGGTTCCCTGCATAATATAGTCACAGAATCGAGGCTGTCAAAATTTCAGAATGGTTGGAAGGGTGGCTCACAGAGCTCTACCCCCAGCTGAATGATGGCTGCTAGGGGAGGGAGGGGCACTTAGTTCTCTACAGGAATGTGAACCCCAGTAGGTGGTCCATGTCCCAGTAGCTCGCCCTACACCAGAGCACATATAGACAGAACTAACTGGACTCAGTGAATAACAGCAGTAATAATAATAATAATAATAATAAAGAAAACGTCGTTGGGAGGGAAATATAGTGGGGGTGGTCTGGGTAGAGTTGGAAGGGGTGTGTGAGATGAAGAATATGTGTATGAGATTCTCAAAGAATAACTAAAAATATATTTTAAAAATTGCTACCCTCTTGAGAATTCAACACATTCTGAGCCTACCTCATTCATGTTTTTAGATGTAGAGCCATGAGATGATTGTCAAGCAACATTAAGGGGACCTTATTCTACTGTTCTTTAGGTCCCAAAGGAGTCACCACAGACCGGCTTGGGTGGGTTTTGTTCGTGAATCAGTCACCCGTGGTGTAGACCATCTTAACTCCCCCCCCCCATTAGGTGAGAGACCTGCCTCGCTCTTTACTCTTTAACCCTCAAGTAAAGTGTAAGACCAGGGGAGCGACCTAGACAGTGCTTACAGCTAGGTCTGCACAAGCTCAATTCTATGCCTGGCCCAGATCTAATCTTTCGGCCAGTATTTTACATTTATTTCTTTTCTAGACATTTTTTTTTAGTTTATTAAAAAAGTTAACTTTTTAAGACAGCTGTTAGAAATTGGTTGTTTTGTGGGCAGAGTGCTGTGGTTAGCCACTATTTATTGCCATATTTGATTCCTTGCCAGATCCTTGACTACTCCATCTTTTTTATTTTTTATTTTTATTTTTTACTACAATGCCGTGATTAGTATTAATTTTCAATAATACTTGGTGTTTTCTTCCATCTTAACACCTACATTATTCTGTTATTGAAGAACTAAAAGCCACAAAACTACACCAGAGAAAATTAAGATTATCTACATTCTATCAGTAGGAATAATCATGGATGACATTTTTAGAATATGCATATATATGCTATTTATAGCCATGCAAGAATATATTTGGTTTTAGTAAACAAGAAATTAAATTTTTTTCAGTTACTTAATTTTTATATGCAGCATTGTATTTTATGCCAGTAAACCCTTTTCAGCACAGAGTTTTTAATTGCAGTACATAATTATAGTATATGATTAAAGCTGTACTTTGCTAATGCATATTAGTGAGCATTGTTTTCTGCTTCCATTTTTGTAATAAATGAAATATAAAGCATCACCCTTTTATATAAAACATTAATTAGTATTTTATAAATTGTTTTGCTAAAACTGACCATATTTATTATAGGACATTTAGAAAATATATAAGGGAAAAATATTTGGAAAAAAAATCAGCCATAATTTCCATGATGGAGAGAGTCATTTACTTTCATTGCATATTCTTTCAAACATGTTTTGGGGTGTGTGTGTGTGTGTGTGTGTGTGTGTGTGTTTGAAAAATACAGTTGTAGTTACTGATGCTTGACGCTCAGATGCTTGTTGCACAGGGGGTCGCCATGTGCCACCCTGAGGCCTGCACACAAGTTATTCTGCTTCATTTTCTCGCCTTTCCCAGGAAACGATACTTTCAGAACTGCCATTTTGTAGACGAGGACAGTAAAGTACAGGAAGGGGTTATCTTCAGAAGTGGCAGAGGTGGGATTCCATCAAAGAGCCTCTGATTCTATCTGCTATTCTGGAGACTTTGGACACAGCTCAGGAGTTCACACTCAGCCAAGGCTAACTAACACCCAGGAACTGGGCTGATAGATAGACATGGGATCCTGGGGCATGGTCCCAGCGTGACTTTGGTTTGAGTCAGGAGACTTGTATCTCAAAGATTCTTTTAGTTCTCTGTCTCCTTGGCCAGCAGACAGAGCGGTTGGACCCTGGGCCTGCTGGATTTGCCTGCCTTGTGTCTCTATGACTTAGGTAAGGGTCTGCTCTGTTCATCTGACAAATGGACCCGAGTGAAGGCCGTACCTGGCTGCTCCAGGGCACAGCCATATTCGCACATTAAAGGAGACTTTCTGGACCCTTCCGTTGCAAAGAGAGTTAGGAAATCTGGGAAACTAAGGAGAAGTTTTGAAGGAAGAAGTATGTATGACCTGGAAAGCATCCATGAACTGAGACATCTTTCCAAAGCTGGGCCTTCGTATACACAAATAGATCATGTTGAAATATAAAGTATTCTTAAGATTGGCAGTTTGAGTGTCTTCTGAATTGTGATTTATTTATATAGTTATTTATATTTTTTGATATTTATTTATATTTTTGATAACGTGAGTTTGAAACTCCCAGCAAGCAGTAGGGTTAATGCTTAGGAATATGAAGCTCATAATTTGAGGGACAAAAAGGTTATATTGGAACCTAAGGTTGTGAAAATGAACAGCACTCTTTTTCTTTCTTTTCTTCCTTTCTTTCTTTTCTTCCTCTCCTTCCCTCCCTCCCTCCTTCCTTCTCTCCCTCCCTCTCTCCTTTCTTTTCCTTCCTTCCTCCTTCCTTCCTTCCTTCCTTCCTTCCTTCCTTCCTTCCTTCCTTCCTTCCTTCCTTCCTTCCTTCCTTCCTTAAAGAAATACTCCACCGTCTACCTTTTCTGGGTTCATAGGAGATTGTTTGGCAGTTTGTAAACTTGAGCTTCTTTTTGTCCACGTATATGGAAGTGTTTTCCTCCAGTGACAAAGGAAGCCATTGTCATAACACTAAGGTGGCTCAAGCAGATGACTTGCTCTTCTCACATTCATCCCACCTTCCATCTGAAGTTTTACTTACAGAGAGATCCTGCGGACCTTACAAAAAGTAAGAATGCTGCAGAGTGTCCTTCTAAGAAACCATTTTCCCAGCAAGCACTGGTGGAGGAGCAGGAAGTGCCAGAATCAAGGATTCTTTGGCACTGTGTGCGACACACATTTCAGTAACTTGGGACTTTTCTACCACTATTATCTATTTTGCATTCTGGCGAATTAGCTTTTGCTGCTCTCCCAGGGATCAGCAGTCATTTGCTTCTCTTCTTCAGGAAGGGAAAGGCCCCAACATGAACTGACTCTTTGCTAATGGAGAAATAACATTCAAAGTTCAGCATGGGCCCACACAAATTCATTTTTGAGGTAGGCAGTGTGTTCTGTGTTTTCACTCATCCTAATATACATACATCTCAAAGTGAAGAAAGCTGGACCAGAACTTCCAAGAACATGGCTGTGATGTAGTGGGCTCCAAGTGCAAGCTGTTAGAGATACCACTTTGGTTGTCCAGACTGATAAGATGGTTTATCTTCTACCCAAGTTAAAATAAGTCTTCTGTGGGCTGTGGTGTGAATTTCTCATCGCTATAAACTCCTAGAGAAGGAGATTGTTTTCTCCTAGTTAAGTCAGAGAGCTTATCCCATCCCTCCTCTCACTCCCTGAGCCCAAATGGAGAACTGCAAGGCTGAGAAATCTCCCATGCGTTTCTCTATTTCCTTGCGAGTTGCCTGCTCAATCAGATGCCCTGTGATCTCAGGACAGGCTCTGATGATGGGAATTAGGCAGCTGGTTGCTCCATTTGAGTACACTGCAGGCTGTGCATCTCCTGTCTGCCCTTTTTTTACTTGCAAAACGGAAATCTCTCTAAGCTCCATCATCTTTGACACTGCTGTGAAAGCCAGTTTTAGCGATAAGATGAACGGAGCCGAATGGGATGTGTGGCAGGGATATATTTTTGACCCCATATTTTAAAACTTTGGATGCAGCAGACATATCTAAGCAAAGTTGTGCCTTGTCTGCTAAAATGGAAGATTAATATCCAATAAATTACCTCCCCAATTCCTTAGTCCCGATTTTCAGTTTTTAATGCATGGTACTATAGGCTATCATGAAGAATCAATTCATCTTCTCATTCTATTTTTCCCCCTAACTTTTTCTTTTTGATTAATGTGTTTTTATTTTCAAAAGTGTCCTTGTGTATTATGGCATTGTATGGCATTTTAAATATGTCATTAATATTTGAATTTTTAAATCAAAAATCATAGAATTTTTCCCTGAATATTTAAAAGTAGAATAGGATAAGATTATCATTTGGGAATATTTTGATCCAATCCTTTCTGGAGGCAGTAGAATTAATTTGACCTCTAAATGCCCTCCTTCAGAACTATGACTCTCTAAAATGAGAATGTGAATCAGGTAAGGGGAGGCCAATCTCCCACAGCGCACACAGTAAGTAGTTAATTTAAGCATGACACAATCTTTCAAAATTATAACCAGATTAACATGAAGAGATATTTATTATCCCATTGTCTTTTACAGTTACTTTTACTTATTTATTTTGTGTGTATCCATGTGGGGTGGGGGATGGGCATACATGTGGAGGTCAGAGCACAAGCTACAGAGGTTGGGTCTGTGCACACGGTTCCTAGGGATCATACCAAGGTGTCAATCTTGGTAGCAGTTACTTTTACCCACTGTGTCAGCTAGAGGCCCGCTTCTCCTATCCTCCCTGCCACCCCACCTTTCGTAGATCATTCTGCCTTTAAGGTTTAGCAATGAACACATCATGGAGATGGGGTTACAGCATTGGGGTTACTTTCTAATTTCAGCCTTCCTGTAGGATCCTAGGAAATGCTTTGGTTTGCATGCTTCATTTCCTCCTCAATAAATGTTGGGAATTTATTCCTTCACATTCTTGAAGGCTGTGTGATATAGAAAAAAAGAGCTTGAATTTCAAAAGCAAGGATATCCAAGTTTAAGATCGTTTATTTTTTTCCCATCTTACTATTTGAAAAATCGGGCAAATTCTTTAACACTCAGATTTCTGATATACTCATCTATAAAATATAAGAATCACATCACAATTTTGGTTTGATTGGTGGATTAATGGAATGTTGGATGCAATGCTTCTGACGTTGACTAGATGCCCAGCATATTCCGATGTTGCTCATTCCCTGCTTTGTCCTCCAGACCATTGTGCGGGATAAAGGTTGGGTGTGACAGCATCCCCACTTGCATGACACAAGATGCTAAGCAACCTGCTAACCATTTTATTTTGAGATAGGCTCTTATGTAGCCCAGGCTGGCCTCAGAGTTGCTATACAGCCTAGGACTCAAGGATGCCTTTGAACTTCTTTCTCCACCTTCAGAGTTGGTAGGATTACAGGTATGAACTATGGTTTCTGTGGTGCTAGGGATCAAATGTAGGGTTCTGTGTACATTTGGTAGACAACAGGAATGTGGAGCATCTGACTGAGAATTAGACCAGCCTGGAGCCTTCAAGGCCCACCGTTCTAATCCTTTATCCTCCCTATAAAATCCATGTCTAGAAGATTCCACTACCTTCCAAAATAGGGCCATTAGCAAGGGATTTAGTGTGTAAACACGTGAGCCTATGCAGGATTTTCCATATCAAACCATAGCATCCTTTTAGGAACTTTTTGTGTAAGGTTTTGGGCAGCCATAGGAGTTTTACTTTAATAGACTGAGAAAGCAACATAAGTAGTTCAATTGGCATTTTTTAGTAAGTTATTATTAAACTATCTCAAGATTATGGAAGTTACATTTATTCATTTTTGTTTGCTTTATTGTGTGTATACGCCCATGCATGTGCAGGCTGGAGAACAACACGTAAAATTGGTCCTCTCTTTTAACCACATGGAACATAAGGATAGACTCAGATCTTCAAGTTTGTCAGCAAGAACTGTTGCCTGGCCCACTGAGAAAGTATCTGATATGGTAGTATTTATTTCAGATCTCCAAAAAGAAGGGGTGTGTGTGTGTGTGTGTGTGTGTGTGTGTGTGTGTGTGTGTGTGTGTGTGTGTATTGCAGCCATTCCCCCAAATCCTTGTAACTGTAGTTTTCTGGGAGCAGCATTCAACTCAACTCACAGGTCTGTGGTTCAACTGCAGATGGAGATATGATGTCCATGTGTAGAGTGCAGCTCATTCAACTGGCAGATGGCTAATTGGTGGCAAAGTTGAGATAAGACACAGGCCTTCATCCTCCAAACCGGGTGCTCTTTCCCTCCACCATGTAATAGTTCTCTGGATAATAGCACCAGAGATAAAGGATCACATTATGATTTCCAACGCCCTTGCTTAATCCAGTTAGTGCATTCAATAGAACAGACATGTGTCTTTACACTGTAATATTTTTTTCAAAAGGACACAATGCTACTTCCAGGGCCATAATTAATGTATTTGATGATGGTATTATTTTCCTCTTACTCTTGATTCCAGGGCTGTGTGTAGAGTTCTTAAAAGCCAGACATCAGCCTTAGGCTGGCTTTTGGTGGTGAATGACCTTTCCAATGCCAGAGACCTCACCTCTAAAGTGCTCTTTAGATAGGAGGGTCACATGGGCAGCACAGCTTGGGAATACTGTTCTAAAATCTTTAAAACATTTTCCACCCTATCACAGATGTGAATATTACATTCAACTAATCCAACAAACACAGGATGTCAAGCATAAGATAACAGGTAAGTTCTGGGAAGGGAGGGCGATGGAAAATGCATCCAGATTGAATAGGAAGGATTCAAAGAGAATTATAGAGGGACTCCTAATTTAGTAAATCCAACTTCCTGATTCCTGCAAGTGGGGAAGATCAGAATTGATTTGAAACCAAAGCTTCCATCAGCTGGCTCCTGGTTTAATGGAGAATCATTTCAAGGGAAGGTACATTGGAGTTAGTTAACACCGTGAAGACACACCCATTGTGGCAGCGTGCCCTCATGGTGGAATGAAACATTTGCATCTTGCCACTACATTAGAATCTGTCTCAGCACATCCAGTGGCCAGCAAGGTTTGCATGACAAGAAGTTTAGAGGCTGAGGAGATGATTCTGTTGGCAGAGTGTTTGCTGTACAAGCCTGAGGACCTGAGTTGAACCCCAGTGAAGACAGGTGGATCCCTGGGGCTCAGGGACCACTTAGTCTAGTTGGTGACCTGTAAGCTGAGTATCTGTGCCTTGAAATCAACATGGAGAACACCTGAGAATGACACTTGAGTTTGACCTACACACAACATGCACACACACACACACACACACACACACACACACACACACACACACACACACACACACACACA
>PVIU01007139.1:7286-94647 GCA_004026605.1 Ondatra zibethicus | reverse complement strand
ATAAAGTACTCTAGACACAAAAGAACAGAGTCAAGCATGGCTACTTGGTAACAGCATTGCCTCATGTTGGCTCTGTTTGCTAGAGAAAAGTAGAGGTGTGATTCCTTTATGAGAGGTTTCTTGCCTCAGCATTAGTGGCAAAAACCTGCCAGCTCTTTTAAGATGCCCTGACACAAAACACTGCTGCTGGTGTTTGCCAGCAACATCCTTCTTGGTGGTGGCATGAACCTAGAAACTCCACAGCATTGTGGCAATAAGTGTGGCTCCTGTCAGTACCTCTACCATGAAGCTAGACACTCAGAAAGCTAAGGCATGGGGCAGATCCAGTTGTCAAAGCCACAGCTTTAATCCTAGCCATATCACTTAGCATAGTAAAGATTCATGTGGTCAGATAAAGATAGAGATATACAGTAAAGACAGATTCAGATGGAAAAAACCTCTAAACTGTTCACAGTGTGTTTAAAAATGTACGTAGGCTTGGGAGATAAAAGGAAAAGGGTAGAAAGAGCCTTAAAAAAGAAATAGAGTATGGTGGCACATGTCTTTAACCCAGCAGTTGGAAGATAGAGGCAGGTGGATCTCTGTGAGTTTAAGACCGGCCTGGTCTACAGAGTGAGTTCCAAGACTGCCAAAGATACACAGAGAAACCCTGTCTCAAAAACCAAAAATTAAAAAATAAAAATAAAAGAAATAGAGTGAAAGAAAAAGTCATGTAAAGATGAAAATACACATAGAATCTGGATACTGCATATTATCATGCTGTCTTTGAATTGTTTGACTGCTAATGAAGGAGCAATAGATGCCAAAAGGCATTTGATTATATATGCTGCCAGATTAATCTAAGTTATATATTTTGAAAATGCCTTGACTTCAAAACTTAAGTCAAAAGATACATTACTTTGGAGAAGAGAACTTACTTTTGGTTCCAGAGGAAATGAGAGGCTGTGAATTCATTCTGGGTTAAAAATATAAGGTTTGATTGAGGAAGGCTCACTGAAAAATGTCCAATGGGAATGGTTATCCCAGAAGAGCCAATGTTTTAGAGTAAGTAATTCTACTGCAGTTTATTCTGAGTTCTGCATCCAGAACAGCTTCAAGGATGCTGGCTTAGATGATCAAGTCTCAGAGACTTGACCACAATCCTAAATTCTCTTTGGGTCCCCATAAGATTGTAAGCACACTCAATCAGCAGGAAGTAACCTAGAAGACTATGCCCACATTCCCAAATATTGAATTATGGATGTTTGTCTTTGTTTAGCATGTTGGTTAAAAGTGGTTATGGCTAATGTCAGGAAAAATCTAAGCAAAGAAGATTAGATTCAGGGCTTTTGTTTTGAAAAGATAAATGGGTAAATGCTATGGGATAATGCTCTTCTACATTATAAAAATTTGTCACTCATATTGGTTTAATAAAATGCTGATTGGCCAGTAGCCAGGGAGGATGTATAGGTGGAGCAACAAGACTAGGAGAATTCTGGGAAGAGGAAAGACTGAGAGTCAGTCACTAGCCAGATACAGAGGAAGCAAGACGAGAATGCTTTACTGAGAAAAGGTACCAAAGCCACGTGGCTAAAAAGACAAGATATCAATCAAAAAGGCAAACAATTTTTTAAAAATCCGGCATATACTCTTCAAAATCTACCAATACAAGAAGCACACAGAACACTAAATGGACAAGACTACAAAATAAAATACCCACAACATACTGTAGTTAAAATACTAAGTATACAAAACAAAGAAAGTGTATTGAAAGCATCAAGAGGAAAAAAACCCACAAGAACACAAGACAGATATAAAGCAATGCCCATCAGAATAATAGCTGATTTTTTGAAGGACACTTTGAAAGCCAGAAGAGTATAAAGCAATGAATTCCAAATCATAAAAGAATATGATGGCCAACCTAGACTAATATACTCAACAAAAATATCTGCCATCCTTAAAGGAGAATTTTACAAAACAAATACAGCCCCCCCACCAATTTTATGTTCAACAAAGAAAACACAAAAAATGCAGGAAGTGTTATTTCTAGCTTAAGAGAAAAATGAGCACAGCAGAGAGAATGTAAAAAGAAATATAAAACCATAATTATTAAAACACAAATTACCACTAAGAACAAAAACAGCACCATCAAAATTCAACAACAAAATGAGCCTGATTAACACACATAATTCAATAATAACTTTAAACACCAGTGCCTTCAATTCTCCAATCAAAAGGTACAAGCTGCCTCAATGAATCGAGAAACAAAAACCATCCATTTGTTTACCAGAAGCTCATCTCAAATTTAAGGATAGGTACAACCTTATAGTAAAGGAACTGACAAAAGCACTCCAATCAAATAGGACAAGGAATCAAGCAGGCATTGCTATCTTAATACTTGACAAAATAGACTTCAAACTAAAACTACTCAGAAGAGATAAAGAAGGATACTTCATCCTAATCAAGGGAACAGTTAAACAAGAAGACATTACTATCCTAAACATATAAGCACTAAATTCTGGGGCATTTGATTTCATAAATATTCTACTACTAGATTTAAATATACAGATTAACATTAATCCATTAAGAGTAAGCAATTTCAATACCCTACTCAATCAATCATCAGTTTATCTGGACAAAAATATAAGCAGAGAAATATCAGAATTAATTGATATCATACATCAAATGGAATTAACATACAACTAAATAATATTCCACACAAATACAAAAGAATACCTATTTTACTCAGAAGCATATGAAAGTTTTTTATAAAATATACTACATCCTGGAACACAAAACACATCTTTACAAATTAAAAGAGATTGAAATGACGCCTTGTATCTTCTATGAAAATTCAAAGAAAAAAACAAATTCAACAATAAAAAGATCTCTAGTAAATACACAAATTCATGGAGATTAAACATTTTGTTACTGATAGATGAATGGGTAAAGAAGAAATCAAGAAAGAAATAAAATATTTCCTGAAACTAAATAAAAATAGAATATAGCAAAACCACTAGAACACATTGAAAGCAGTCCTATGAGGGCAGTTCATAACTGCAAGAAATAGTAAAAAACAGAGCAGAATTCAACAAAATTGCAGCAAAAAAAATGACAAAGAATCAACGAATCTAAGAACTGGTTAACTAAGAAGATAAACAAGATTGACAGAATCCTATACCAACTAACCAAAAGAAAGAGAGAATACCGAAATTAACATAAAATTAAGGGAATCAGAAATGAACCAAAATTTGGCCAATAAGATGTCAACAACCTAAACATATTCATAATGAATAAGAAAATTAAAACAGTAATTTAGAAAAGTCTTCCAGCATAAACCAAAGAAGGCTAAGTCCAGATGGCTTCACAGGAGAATTCTTCAAAATGGTTCAAAGACCTAAACATGAATACTGATACAATGAAACTAGTAGAAGAAAATATAGGCAATAACATAAATGATAAAGGTGTAGGAATGGGAGAAAATCATTGCATTCATCTAACTGAGGATTAATATTCAGAATATTTAAAGTACTCAAAAAACAAAGTAAAAAAATTACCCACTCAAAACGGGGGCTTGTAGCTAAACAGAATTTTTAAAATAAGGAATAAAAATGATGGTTAAGGAATATTCAAAAAATGCAAATCAAATCTACTTTGTGATTTCAACTTCCCTGTCGTAATAGCAAAAATCAGTGAAACAACTGAAAACAAATGCTGGAGAGGATGTACAGAAAAGTGAACCCTCTTTGTCTGTTGGTTGGATTGCAAACTGGTGCAGCCACCATGGAAATCAATATGAAGAATTCTCAATAAGCTAAAAGAAATTTATTATATGGCCCAGTTATAGAACTCTTGGCGTTTGCCTGAACAACTCAACATCCATACTTGCTCAGTCATGGTCATTGCTGCTCTATTCACAATATATAGATAATGAAAATGGTGTACATATACATAATGTAATGTTATACAGCTATAAATAAAAAATGAAATCAGGAAGTTTTCAAGTAAATGGATGGAACTAGAATATATCTTATTCACTGAGTTAACCCAGACTCAGAAAGGCGTTATCTCATAAAGGAGGCTCCCCACTCCTAATCTTCAGATGTGAGCATATATCCTGGGAGTAACTGCAGAAAACAGGAAAGTAAAATTGGACCATTGCCAGAATAGGGGTTGGGGAGCAATAGAGAGGGGAATAGCAGAGTCTAAATGATCTGATAAGGGAGATGGGAAAGGGGATGCTATTTAAGGAGTGAGGTAATACAGAATAAGATGGGGGAGGGTAAAGGGAAATAGCAGGATTCATGTGAAAATGAGGAAAGGTATGTATGGGGGAAATAAACACAAAAGAAAGAGGGAGGAGGCAAAAATAATGAGAATGTCCAAAATAATCATAAGAAATCATACTGTTATTTATCCTTAAAACATCTGTTATATACATTATTCTCTATATAAATATAAATGTATAGTTTAATGGATTTTTCTCGTCTGGATTGACAATGTTCACACCAAAAGCCAAAGACCACCTAACAAAAACCCCAGTAGCAGACATGACATATCCTCTTCTGAGTTGTTGACCAGGGTGTTGAAGAGACTCCCAAAACACAACCTATGGCTATTGTCATTGGTACCCCCAGAGGTGCAAAGTAAGTCTCTATTGCTGAAGACACCATGCACTTCAGAAACAGGAACTAGTGCCCTTGAGCTTGAACTGGCCTGAATGCCTCCTCCCTGAGAACTAGATTTCATGGTAACAGAAGAGACCATGCATACTTCCAAAGAAAAGAAGCAACTGACAGTCTTACCTACCTATAATGAGTATAAAGCACAACAGCAAGCAGCATGGCATAATAATTCTAAAAGTGCAGTAAAGGCACACATACATTGACAGTAGCCAACATCTCTCTAATTGGACTTAGGACCTATTTAACAAGAGGGATACTGTGCCTGGTATTAGAAACCTTAACTACTCAGCGAAGTCATGGATCTTGGAGGAGAACCTACAACCACTACTTTACTAAACCAGCAAATACCTAACAAAAATCTAAGCATTTGTCCTTATACCCACAATTGTGTGTTATCCTCACGTCTCCTCAAGGAAATTTCTCTTTGCTACAGATGGAAACCATTACAGAAAATCACAACCAATCAAAACACAGAGATGTGGAGCCCAGTCCCAATGGATACATCTACAAAATACTACTGCAACCTACGGCTCAGGTAATAGCATAGAAATAGGACTGGTAAAACCAAGAAAACTGGGGTTTAGCTCATGACTACCTAATCATGAGCTAAACAAGTACAGGGTAAGCCCACTAGGCATCAGCCTTACACAAAGGACTACAATCAGCTATGGAATCCTAAGAGTAGAAGTCGTTTTCCTCCAGGGAAGAGCACACCATTTCATTATCTAATATCAAATCATCATCCCTGAAAACACAGAGATAAATAACACTATGTAGATTGATCAGGTTATGTTTAAGAATATTTATGTATCTACATATTTGCATAAAAAACAGTTAATGAGAAAAGAGTCCATGAATTTGAAAGAGAACAAGGTCTATATGGGAGGGTTTGTTGGGAAGAGAGAAGGGATAAATCTAATTATATTACAGTATGCAAAATATATGAAAAATTTAAAAGCTAACTCCAACAATTCTTTTTGAAGGCAGCACCAAATTTATTAGTCCCTATGGCCATTAGAAGATACATATATGCTTATACTCAAGGACATGGACAATCCCACAGAAACAGAGAAGCAGCAGTGTAGTCCATAGCTTAGTTATGGTTTTCAAGAGCTTAATATTAAACAACTTTATCAATAACTACACTTTAGAAGACAGGATGTTGGACTGAGGAAATGGCTCCTGTGCATGGGTTGAGGCTTCCAGCATCCAGATAAAAAAGCAACCATGACTGCACACCCACTAATAACCCCAGCACTGGGTAACTGAGAAAGGTTCATTGCCCAACAAAGCTAGCCCATCAGTACACTGCAAGATACCTCTGGCTTCCACATGCATGTGCACATATGCACACACAACAAACAAACACACACACACAAAAGAAAGACATTTTGAAATAAAAGAAGGCAACTCTGAACACACTCCAACATAGGTCATTGGCCAGAAATGAGTTCATGACTTTTTTTAAAAGTCATTTAGACAACTGGAAACATTTTCATATTGGTTTTTACACGTGGATTCTATAATTATGTTGTTATATCTATAGGATATCTTTATTTCTCTAGTGTGTTAGTTCTACTGTATTTTGATTAAATATTAACCAATGAATATTTCAATAAATGTAGGGAGATGATCCCCTAAGTATCTTTAGTTTTTTTTAACAGTTCCCTTCTAAAAATTATTAATGTAATGAATCAAGGTGACCACTGGAAAACTAAGCTTGGGTAGGTATGGAGTGCAGCATTTCCCTCCCCTTTCTGAGCATCACTAAGCCCCTCATGCCCAGAGCTAATATGACCTTAAGAAAATGAAGCTAGTTTTTAGCTCAGTGATTTACAGGCAGTGAGGAGTGTTGGGAATACATGCTAATAATGGTTTTCGGTCAAAACCAAAGCAAAATACAAGCCAGCCAAAGCAAATATTTTCTTTCTTATGCTTCCAGTTGACATTTGTGTGGCAGGATAAGGCCTACCATGATAAATAATTTTTTTGAGTTAACAGCCCCTGCATTAGTTTACCTTTTAGTGGGGAAAAACTCATGAAATCATATAAAGGAAATGGAGCATGAGACAAATGTTTCACAGTGGTTCTCTTTTATTTACCAATTCCTCAGGTAGGCTGTTGACTCATCTCAAATGCTGCTCTTTCCCACCCCAGCTGGCCTCCACTGCATGCAGCACACAGCCTTCTCCCATGACTACAGCTCTCTACCTTTGCACTTGCTCCATTATTTACCACTATTTCCATCTATAATTTGTCATAGGCCTTTGGAGTGGGTTTGACACTATAACCCCCAATATATAGGGCAACTTTTATATTGAATGTAACCACTCTTCAGTTCTACGCAAAACAAAAATGGGAATTGGGGGATATATTTGCCAGGTGTATGTATGTGTATTCGTGCGTGTGTGTTTTGCTGAGAATCGAACCCAGGGCCTCATGGGTGCTAGACAAGCACTCTTCAGTACACAGTCAAAAATCTTTCCATATTTGCCTTGTCAATGGTTGTATGGTAACATCTTTAACAAGTGTTAAACCTGTCCCCCAAACACTGAAAGCTTCCAAGTAGACTAGAAAGGGCTCTAAAGTTGACTAATATAGCCTAACAGTTTGAATACAGAGTGAAGTCCTTAATCTATCTACTTGTCTGTACATGAATATGCCTGCATATGTACTGGGTATTTATTATGTAAATCCGGTAGATCTGTCTTAATTGCTATGAATCTAAACTGCAAGCCAACCTCCAACAAAGTATCAGCCTTCAGTGTTTGTTTCTAGGGCTGGGTCACACACATACAGAGAGGGAGACAGACAGACAGACAGACAGACTGACTGACAGACAGACCATTGGTAAAGCAGATGTTGATACTCAACCCATATCCTTTGCCACACAATGTTCTCTAATACACCAATGGTTTCTCAGGGACATCTCTGTGGTCTTCCTAGGGGCTCTTTCTGGGCCTCAGAATATTGTCTACATACAAAGGGAGCAGTTAGAAGGGCCAACAGATAATATCTGTCTCCCAGTGACTATGAGCCAATGAAGAATATTGTAATTGTTAATATTATCAATTCAATAGCATCTGTAATCACCTAGAAGACAAATTTCTTAGCATGTGTTTAAGAGAATTTCTCTGTTAGGTTCATTAAGGTGAGAAAATTCACCCACTTTAACAAGAAACATCAGTATTCCCAAGGCTTGAATCCAAGATTGGAGAAAGTGAGAGAAAGAGCTGAGTATCAGTATATCTTCATCCTCCATGTCTCTCCATTTCGCCCTCCTCTTTCTCTCCTTCCTATCTATGGATGCAATGTGATCAGCTGACTCAAGCTTCTGCCATCATGCCTTCGGAAATGATGGGGTATATCTTAAGACTGTGGGTCAAAATAAAGCCTTCCTTAAGTCTCTCTTATGAAGTATTTTGTTGAATCAATGAGAAATGTAACTAACATAGATACACACCCAGCCTCCTGACTCCTTATTGGAACAATTCTGAGGCTGGTTGTACAACATCTTTTAGTGGTCTATAACAGTTTTAATCACCCACAAAAGCAACCCTATCATTAATGTGCCTGTATTAGTTGCCTTTCCTTCCTGGTATTACTTCCCATCTAACCTCCCAAGGTTTCTTAGAATCAGCTTCTAAATCAACAACTGGCATCCAATTATTTTGAGATTTGTTTTTATAGTGCTGGGGACAAAACCCAGGGTCTAGGTAGTTTCTAGGCTAGTGTTCTATCACTGAGCTACACCACTATCACTTTTGTAATTCCATATTTATCTCAAAATCACCATATGAGGCACCCATCCAACAATATATAACAAATAAACTGGACCTAGGAAATATCTCATTTAAGGAATGGAGAAACAAAATGACCTTGGAGTTTGTTAAAATTTATTACCATTTCCCCTATAGGAAACATTGGCAGGTACCAAGATCTACTATTACATTATTAGTCATAAAAGTGCACTTTTGGTTCACAGATCAGTAAAACATTTTAATGAGGAAACATCCGGAATAAAATGGAACCTGGGTCAGAGGTAATGAACCTCTCTTTCTCCAACCCAGACATTAGTACTGCGTGGACAACTGATCCCAGCTCCTACTCCATGTAACAACTGGTAGTCAAGAATTTAGACTGGAAATTAGGAATCTCTTAGGAATAACACCCAAGATCTTAGCTTTCCTGTATAGGTATGTATGTCTCATCCCTTTTCAAGTTCATACTGGATACATAGAAGTTGCAGTAAGGTTATGAGATGGCAGAAAGTGATCACTTGACTGGTTTCAGCACCCAGGACCAAACTGTGGGTGGCTGATATTAGAATCTGCTTCTTCCTTGTGTCCCTTCTGATTAAATTGTACACTGAAGGAACAAAAAAACTTCTATCACAGCCTTCAACAAATATGATGCTAGGTTAAGCATTAAGGACTCGATGTCTACTAAAATAGTTCTTTCTCCTCTACCTTTTGCAAGCATATAGTTGAGTGCACAAAGACAGATATTAAAGCAGGCAAACTGGTAAGCAACATCAATGTTAGGTAATAGAAGAATCCAAATAATGCCTGGATTCATGAGTTTTCAATACACAAAGAGAAGCCTAGTAGAAATGGCATATGTAAAGGTATGGGTGATAAATATTCAAGGAACAGAAAGGAGGTCAATGTGGGTAAAATTGGGAGGCAAGCGTCCAAAAACTTAGACTGCAGACATATACTACATATCCTTCTGAGGGACTCTTTGGTAAAGTCTTCAGTTTCTCAAATGGAGACTATAGCTTGAGATGAACCTTTACATGTTTCTAGACATGCTACTGACTTCTTGATGAGCACTAATTAATTAAAACTAACCAGTAATTTATCCATTAGTCATTAGAAATTCTAGTTCTAAGCTACCCCCATCAAGAACAATTAAATCATAAACACTCAGAGTTGGGACCTGGTCCTGCATGTTATTTTAGGCATGGATAGCCAGCTTTGAGAAGCAGGCTTTTGATCATGGTTCAGTTCCTTAATACCAACTAGCCAGTCTGCCACCATGCTAGGCCTCACATGAACTGAAGTAAGTGTGGGTTCAGTGGGAACTCAGTCTGGGTAGGCATTATAGCTCATTGTGTTCTTTGATCTTTAATATCTCAGAGATAATTCTTTCCCTCTCATCTGAAAGAAGGAAAGCAATCCTGGTTCAGAGAATCAAGTTTCACAGATCATACAAGTAGAATCGGGACTCAAAAACTAGTTCTGTGTGGGTCAAACCTTACCCTCTATCTACCCCTGGACTGCTTGCTAAGGGAGAGGTATTCAGCTGCAGCCCTTAGGAATATAAAATGGAAATTTGTTTTTCAGCTTGTTTATATGGTGGATTGCGTTGACAGAATTTCCTATGTTGAACCATCCCTTCATCTGTGGGATGAAGCCGACTTGGTCATGGTGGATGATGGTTCTGATGTGTTCTTGGATTCTATTTGCTAGTATTTTATTTAGTATTTTTGCATCAATATTCATGAGTGAGATTGGCCTGCAATTGTCTTTCTTAGTATTGTCTTTCTGTGGTTTGGGTATCAGGGTAATTGTAGTCTCATAAAAAGAGTTTGGCAATGTTCCCTCTGTTTCTATTGTGTGGAATAATTTGAGGAGTATTGGTATTAGTTCCTCTTTGAAAGTTTTGTAGAATTCTAAGCTAAAACCATCTGGTCCTGGGCTTTTTTTTAGTTGGGAGACTTTTGATGACTGTTTCTATTTCTTCAGCAGTTATAGGTCTGTTTAATTTGATTATCTGGTCTTGATTTAATTTTGGTAAGTGATATTTATCCAGAAAGTTGTCCATTTCCTTTAGGTTTTCCAATTTTGTGGAGTACAGGTTTTCAAAATATGACCTGATGATCCTCTGTATTTACACAATGGAGCACTACACAGCAGAAAAAAATAACGACAGCTTGAATTTTGCAGGAAAATGGATGGAACAAGAAAACATTACTTTGAGTGAGGTAACCCAGACACAGAAAGACAATTATCACATATACTCACTCATAGGTGGTTTTTAAACATAAAGCAAAGAAAGCCAGCCTACAAACCATAATCCCAGAGAACTTAGACAACAACACGGACACTAAGAGAGACTTACATAGATCTAATCTACATGGGAAGTAGAAAGTAGAAAAAGATAAGATCTCCTAAGTAAATTGAGAGCATGGGGACCTTGGCAGAGGGTTGAAGGGGGGAGGGGAGAAGCAGGGAGGGGAGCAGAGAACAATGTAGAGCTCAATAAATATCATGGGGAAGAATTTTAAAAAATAAAAAAGGAAATTTAAAAATAAAAAGGGTTATATGGAGAAAGTATCAGAGGATGTAGGCATGTTCCCATCACTCACCAGTTTGCCATGGGCAATGCTATGAAGCCCAGCAGACTCCTGTAGCTGTCCTTCACTCACTTCCCCTGCCCTTTCTGTGAAGAATTTCTAGTTTTGTTTTGCCCCTCTCATATTGCACATCTAATTCCTTAAAATAGATAGTATTGGATGTGCATGCACAATAACTCTAGGCTCTAGCTACAACATCTATATGCACAACTACATGCCTTCTCATGGATTAAGTGTTGTTCATGCTTCCCTCCAAAATTCCTACATGAAAGCTCTGATTTCCAATGTGACAATATTTGTAGGTGGGACCTCTGTTCTGGAAGTGATTAGGTTTTGATGAGCTCATAAAGGTGGAGGTCTCAGTGTTAGATTCATATATTCACAAAAAGAGAAGAGGCCCCAGGAACTTACACTCTTTCCATCAGGTGAGGGTACAGCAAAGATACCTCCAGCTGAACTTCCCATTACTTTGACCTTGCATTTATGACCTTCAGAACTAGGGCAAATAAGTGTCTGTTGCTTAACCCATCTACTCTTTGGTAATTTTGGTGTGGAAACCCAAACTGACCAAGACTGTACTCCAAATCTCCACAGCCCAATCAAAACAACCCCTCTCTGGCACTGACTACTACATACAGCCAGCGAGAAGGGTAGATGTAGACCGTGTTGCTGAAGAAGCTTGATTCTCTTTTCAAGCCTGGAATAACTTCCCACTTCAACCAGACTAAATGCTACACGATAGCTCCAAATCTTTTGAGCTTTGAGTCCACCTGTTCTTTAAGTTCTGTCCTTGCCATGCTTCTTCACTCTCTTCCATGCTGACCTTGATTCCTTCACCATTTGCTGCCAATTCAAGATATCCTTATTTTCTAGTCCTTCCTTCTGGAATGTATCTACACAGATCTTCGACCAGCAACCAGCTTCTCATTTAGCTCTCAAGTCTAACTTCCCCTCCACAGAGAGACTTTACCTGTCACCACTAAGGAGGTTCTTTGTCCCCACCTTCCTAGTTATTGGCCAGGCAGTCAGTAATTATTTGGCTAGTAATAGGTATACTTTTATAAACTCAAACTAAGCCTCTGACCAGAAAGATTGTGATTCATCCATTGAAACTCCTATTCGCCATATTGCTTGACATGCTCTTCAGCCATAAACTCACTGCTAGTTCTTATTCTACAGTTTACAAAATAAGAATAAGGATCAGCACAAGTCATGAGGTTATCTTCTGACTGAGAGTTCAATATGGACTAGTAATTGCATGCCCAGTGCCATATTCAGAAAGACAGAGGACTTTCTGATTCCTTCCTTTGCATCTTTTTCTCTACATTCAATGCTGGATTTTCATTTGCATGTAGCACATTGAGGTAGGAAATAAACACATATTACACTGGCTGGCATTCTTTGACTGCCATTGAACTTTTGTCCAAACAAGAAGCTTGAAGCTAATTAACATGAGAAAGCATCCCAGGCTCAGACCAGACTCTAAGTACTCTCATCTCCTGCAAGATAGTAAAATCTATTGCCCTATTGCTGTAAAAAAAAAAAAAAAAAAAAAAAGATGCAAACACTGGGGGCCTGGAGAGAGTCAGGAAAGTGTCTGTTGTGTAAGCATGAGGAACTGGGTGTCGAGTCCCAAAACACATGTAAAAACAGCTTTATGTGGTGACATAAACCTGTAGCCCCAGCACAGGGGGTGGAGAGGGATGGAAACAAGCAGATCCCCAAAGGTGCCAGTCAACTTACCTGAGTCAATGAACTTTAGGTTCAATCAGAGACCCTGTCTCAAAATATAAATGTAGAGAACAATCGAGGAAAGACACCCTATGTCAAACTCAGGCTCTCCACATGCACACACACAATACCATGCATACACAATGAGTAATCAACACCATTCTGAATTTGACATTATCTAAGCATTGAAATGAGACCCAGTGGAATGTAGCTTCTTTTTCAGATCCTTCATGATAGGATAGATATTTCCTGGGACCAAGAACAGACTTGCCCCCATGGTTAATATCTGGTTTTTTGCTCATCTTTCTTTTTTGCATCATGGTATAGCTCTCTTTTTACCCATCTATTATAAAGGTTTACAAGTAGAATCCAACGGGTGCATGACTTGACTGGGAGGGTTTTACCTTTCTGTTTCCTCTAGTCTCTATCTATACTTTTGGTGCGGGAGAATTGTCCGTATTCTGTCAATCATGATTTAAATAAACACTGATTGGCCATTAGCCAGGATTTATAGGTGGGACAACCAGACAGGAAGTAGAGGTGGAGCAAGAAGAATAGGAGAATTCTGGGAATCAGGAAGCTCCCTCGGCATTCCTGGTTGGACCACCGAAGAAGCAGGATGTGACCTGCCCAGCTGAGAAAGGTACTGAGCCATGTGGCTAACATAGGTAGAGATAATGAGTTAATATAAGCTATAAGAGCTAATGGGATGCCTGAACTAATGGGCCAATCAGTTTATAACCTAATGTAGACTCTCTGTGTGATTTTCTTTGGGACCTAATGACTGTAGGACCTGGTGGGAGGATAGAAACCAACCAGGCCTCTCATGCTACACACTTTGGTGTTTTCTTTGATTTGGCACAGACAGCAAGCCACAGCAATGTCTCCTACCATAAAATAAAAATCTTCTTACTACATTTCAGCTGTTAGAGATATTTCAAAATGAAATCCTCTTAACACTCATCGCTACTTCCAAATTATAATGGTTATTAGACTCCTGGCAAAATCTTGTTATGTTGTATATTAATAAAAAACATTTGTATTACTCTATCACAAACATGGTTTTATAAATATGTTTTGATAGTTGAATTTCAATATAATTTATTTCCTTTGTTCTCCTGTGTATTTTATTTTATACATTTAAAAACAATTTCTGGGCAAGAAATCAGAGCCTTGCAAAGCTGTCCATGGCAAGAGAAAATTTCAGAAGATATAGCCTAGCTCCTACTTTAGATCGTACATTAAAACAGCCAGAAAAATCTCAGAGAAGTTTCCAGCCTAGTTAACTTTACAAACAGGTGATATTTAACGTGTCCAATATCTTTGCAAAATGCCTCCTCTGCCCTTTGTCACTATGGTTCGCATTGGGAGCCAATACTACTGACTCTCTAACAAGCACTCTTGCCTACCTTTAACGCTTTCTGACATGCAAAAGAAACACTGGTGAAACACTTTGCTCCCTGAGGCAAAACAAAACTTTGATTTAAGTATCTCCTTCTCAGCTTCACCCAAACTACTTCACACCCCCAGTCTCACCAGCAGCCATGGGTAGCAGTGCATGCCGGTTCCGGGTCCGAAGAGTACTAGAAGGTGCCCTTGGTCTTGGCTCTCCTGCTCTGCCTCCTCACCATATATTTCCCTTACTAATCACACTGTGCCTAGGAGAATCTCAAGTTTTGTCAGACTGGCTCCTCCATGCATGGGGAGTAAGAAAGAGGGTCTCTATCGCATGGTTTAGGCAACTTATTGTTTTCTCTTTTAGCTCTGAGAATTCTGGAAAGCAAGGACACCACACAAAAGGCAGAAAACAAGAAGTATAGGAAGAAAAAATGCAGACATCTAGCCTCAAGCGTGTCCTCAGAGAAAAAGTGTTAAAAGTTTTAAAATTAAAATATAATAACATCATTTTCCCCCTCCCCTTTTCTCTTTCCAATCCCTCTCATGCTCCCTCCCCTTGCTTGATCACAAGTTCAGGGCCAATGACATAGTTTTTATCCTTTTACTACTCCTGTCTGGCTTCACACTGGCTCATCTGGGATTGATGGCTGGGTATCCTTGTCGCTTTCCTCCTCTTTGTCTGGCTAGGGCATGGGACTGGTAACTCTGAACCCTAGCCAAAGGGAACTAGTTACTGGTTACCACAGCTGCCAGGTCTGGCAGGAGCTCAAGACTTGCTGAGTTTTCTCCAGGTATGAGCAAAGTGATAAGAGGCCAGTGGCAGAATACAAGAGAAGGCGTTGATTCTGAGAAGCAGGAAAAAATACAGTAGGGGAGAAAGAAGAAACGATGGTGGGGAGTAGCTACTCCAATAGTCTGTAAAGGAGTATTTATGAATCTCCCAGCTGAGTGCCCTTCTCTTTGGTTCCGCCTTGAGGCTATTTCTGGTACTGCATCTATCCCTAAAAAAAAAAAAAAAAAAAAAAAAAAACCACACACCGCAAGTAATCCCAGCATTCCTGCAGGAGCACAAACACACAGAGACAGACAACCTAGCTCCTTCCTGATCCTCCCAACACTCATTTTGAACCTCCTTTCTGCTTTCCGTGGAATCAAAAAAAAAAGGTACTATATTTCCCAACCTCTTCTAAATTTATGAGTGGCCAGGTACCATTAAGAAACGAGACTTTGAGAGATGGCTAAATCGGTAAAATGCTCGCAGGGCAAGCACCAGGACCTGAGTCCCCATCCCCAGCACCCACATTTTTAAAAAGCCATATTTGGTGCTGTGCTCCTGTAATCCCAGCATGTGCAGATGTCTGAAGCTCCAGGGCCACCCACTCAAGCTGAATTGATGAGCTACGGGTTCAGTGAGATTCTGTATCAAAAAGCAAGGTGGAACTCAGTTGAGGAAGACAGTTGCTATTAAGCACTGGCCTTCACATACATATGCACACACATGAGTACACACATACCACATACACACACAAAACAAAGACGAAATGAAAGGAAATTGTGTGAAAGGAAATCTGGGGTGATTGTGAAGAAATAATTTCTTTATTAAGAAATAAATATAATCCCTCCTTCTTCCAGCATTAAATGTGAACCTATTATGTAGACCCTTATTTTGACTAAAAATAATAAACATGATGGAAAAGACAAGAAAGTAATGAAAATCCTACCCCTGACAATGTTGAGCTATTAAAGCAATATCAGGGGCTACTTTTTGTGTTGTAGAAGAGGAAAAGGGGTAGCTATTTGCCTGGTCCGCTTACAGTTAAGTTTCATTATTTGCAGACAAAAAACATTCTTAATTTTTATAAGGATAGCCCCTTCAACCCTATATCTCTTTATTAACTCAAAATAACCATACGTCTCTGTTCTTATATGCATATTTTGTGAGGCTCACCCTTCAAATATCAACTCTTTACCTCACACATAAAGAGTTACATCCTCTGTGTAACCCAGGTAACATCCTCTGTGTAACCATACTAGATGGGCTCAGACTTAATGGCAAGCATTCTTTTCTGATTAATGGCATGTAGTTAAGATCATACTGGATCCCAGGCTTCTTTCATCACCCTGACTCCTTACAGAAAGTCTCCACAATACACAGGCTCAAAGTAGTCTGTCTGATCTGTACTGTTTCTTACATCAACTTTTCATGCTTTAAACACCACAATCTCCTTTTACCCAGCACTATGTGGATACGCTCTCCCTCTGCGAATACCATGTGCTACTGCTGAGCACTTACGGTATTGGCATGCATTGCTTTTAGTGCTCTTCTACCTCCAGGAAGCCTCCCTGACAGTCTGAGCTTCATTCATACACCTAATATCAGCTGTTACAATGCCAGTGAAGACTTTTGTCTATGTTAGTCGCACGCTGTCAACTGCTGTGTTTTCCAGTGAGCCTGCTTGGGATAGTAAAGGTGGCTTACTTACCACACTGATCAGTTATCAAATGAGCCAAAAGCATATTAGTTGCTTAATAAGCACCTGATGAATGAATGAAATCTCTTATGTCCCACCCCCAAGATACCAAGCTCCTTGACAACAGGACTTTAGTTTTTTATTACCTTGCACTTACCAACTGATATCCATAGTGAATTTATAACATTTACTTATTTGTGTCAAGAATAAAATATGTTTTACTTCAAGAAATTCTATCCAGTAATTAAGGAACATGATTTTTTATTATGTATCTAAATATCTAAGCATAAAATGAGATGCCTATGTATAAATACATGCAACACTAAATCAATTGGTGTCAAATAAAAGCTTGGCCTGACAAATTCTCCTCATCAAATTACCAGGTAGTAATTCAACCCTCCGATTTTGCCTGAATCGTGCAGGCATACTTTCAATTATTTTCCTATGAAAATTTTCTAGAAAGAGATCATTGACAGTTAAAAGAGGGTTAGAAGATTTAGTTCAGCAGTTAAAAGCACTTTCTGCTCTTCTAGAAGATCTGGGTAATATTCCAGCACCCACATGGCAGATCACAGTGGTCTTATCTCCAGGTCCAGGGTATGTGACTCCCTCTTCTGGCCTCCACAGACACTGCATAGACATGGTGCACAGACATACATGCAGATAAAATACTCATACACATAAAAGAAAATAAAGCAACTTAAAAAATAAAGAAAGGAAGTCAGGCTGGCAAAACAGCTCAGCAGGTAAATGTATTTAACTTGCAAGATAGGTGACCTGAGTTCAATTCCTGAACCCTGAACCCCTGTAAAAGCAAAAGGAAATAACTAGGTAACCAACTCACAAAGTCACAGGCATACACACACACACACACACACACACACACACACACACACACACACACACACACGCGGGGGGGAGAGAAAGAGAGAGAGAGAGAGAGAGAGAGAGAGAGAGAGAGAGAGAGAGAGAGAGAGAAAATACATAAGTATTTTTAAAAGAAGCTATTCTGAAGACTTTATCAGTTTAATCAGAGAAAGATGGCAAGATCTTATCACAAGTAATAGCAAATTGTCTTCTAAACAGATACCATAACACTATGCACAAAAAGTCTCTAACCAGCAAGATATTGCTAGCACTGATGCTCAAGACATGGATAAGGGTGCTAGATAGTTAGTTCAGTGATTAAGAGCACTGTCTGCTCCTACAGAGGACCTGGTTCCATTTCTCAGCATCCATATGGTGGCTCACAACTGTTTGCAACTCCAGTTCTGGGAAATCTGCAGCCCTCTTCCGACCTTTGTGGGCACTGTATGTACATGGTTTACATACAAACATGCAGGCAAAATACCCATACACATTAAGTAAATGCATTTTTTAAAGAAGCGGAATAGACTTGCTAAGCACAAGTCAATATTTACTATAAGAGGATAATTATAACCCAAGTATTCAAGATATAACTAAGAGAAGGACATCACTCTTATTTCTTCCAGATAAAATATGGCAGCTACATAAGATTCTCAAACCCAAGAAGGAAGTCACGTAATGGAAAAGATATGGTGGAGATGACTGTAACACACGGTTGGAGATACAGCAATTAATCCAGACAACTAAAGCATGTACTTCAAGCAAATTGGAAAGGATGATTCTGAAAGGGCATCTGAAAACTCTTAGAAGTGATTGACCTACTGCTTGTGTGAAAGAATTGTAGAATAGGAGGAGAAGGAGGAAGAAGAAGAGAAAGAAGGAGTTGTTTCATGGATGGACTGAAAACCATACAAAACATTCAAAAAAGAACAATTTCCAAATTACAGTCGTCAAACCTAGAAGAAACCTACAGCATCATACATATGCGTTCATCCAGGAATGGTGGTGCACACTTGTGCACTCTGGAGGCTGAGAGTTAGAGGTCAGCTTGGGCTTCATAATGAGACCCTGTACCTCCTTCTCTTCAGACAAGACAGAATTTTTACAACTCAAGTTCCTCTTTAAACCCACATTATAAAGCAATTTTTAATATCTGTCTTCCAAAATGTTAAAAGAAGCATGTATCAAAAAGGCATTAAAAATTTAAAAACAGGATTATATGTTCCTAGCTTCCAATTGACAGCAAATTCATGAAAACTAGATTACTCTTTTTACTTTGATGTATCTCCACCCACAAACATTCAATCCAATGTGCTTTTACCACACTTCCAGACTGCTGAGCCTCGATCTAGGTCATATAGGTTTGTTTCTAGATTTCATAGGTTTAATTGTATCCCCATAACTGTCATATGTTAAACACTTAACTTTCTATGTTTCAGAATGTGACATTTGGAAATAGGGACATTGCAGACATAATTAGATAAGATGAGGTCATACTGTAGTTCCGCTTGTCCTAATCCAGTATGACTTGCCTCCTTAAAATTTGGATATGGATACACACACACACACACACACACACACACACACACACACACACACACACGTGTATATGCACATGTGGAAAGAAAACACAATGTAAACATCAAAGCCAAGGTCAGAATGAGATACCTATAGACTAAAGAAAGCCAAAGATTGAAGCCAGTCCAAAGTCCAGAAAGATCTACTCTCTCAGAGCCCTTAGAAGAAGTAACTGACCCTACCTATGCTCCCCCTCACATCTCCAGACATCTCACCTGTAAAACTGTGGATGGATGCTATTCAAACTGCCTATTTTTAGGTTTTGTTATGTAAGCCCTAGCTTTACAGCACACTAGATGGATAACCAAAACATGGAGCAAGCACTGTCTCTGACTCTTTCACCTGTCCTTTGGACCCTTATCTTCCTACTAGGTTGCCTCGTCCAGTCTTGATATAAGGGTTTGTGCCTAGTCTTATTGTAACTTGTTTTGCAATGTTCAGTCAGTATCGCTGGGAGGACTGCTCTTTTCTGAAGGGAAATGGAGGAGCAGTGGATCTGGGTAAGTAGGGAACTGGAGGAAGGGACTTTAGGAAGAGGAGGGAGGGAAAACTGCAGTCAGGATGTAATCTATGAGAGAAGAATAGATAAATAAAAGTTTTTTAAAAACAAACAAAAAGTCCTCTGATACTTATATTTTCCAAGTTCTGTCTCTTTCACAGATTGTCTTAACGCAAATAATGAGTTACCACTGCCTCAGTTTTCGGAGTTTCTTACTTAGGTTACCTTTTGCCTTTGGCCCTTTCTTGTGTATTTACTTCCTTTCCACAGTTAGAAAAATCTGTGTTTACTAATTTCTAAGATGGTATTGCTGTAAAGCCATCTGTTCAATGAAAAATATTCCTGTATATATGAGATAATCAGCAAACATGGTTCCAATTAATGACTTTAAATTACTATTTAAGTGTTGACTTGGATGATGTCCATATAATGTCAAAATCACTGATTTGGATGTGAATATTTCAAGCTGTTTTGGATGTGAGTATTTCCACTGTCTGCTTTGTTAATGTGACAATGAATGGTGTGGTTCATTGTTGTTCTTTTAGCTGACTGACTGCATTGACCACTGGGTGTTGGTATCATAAAGCATAGCTTGGATTCTTTTATGATTATCAGCAGAGAAAGCAAGAAAAATATAAAGGTCTTTCCTTTCTTTAAGCTCCCATGGCTTATTAATAATAAAATATTATAGTGCAGAAAATGTTCCATTTAGCAAGTATCCCTTAACAATTATTAAGTGATAATTGATATTATTAAATAATAATTACTATTATTTAATAGTCCTTCATGTGGGATTTTGTCCCAACCTTATTTCACCTTTATTGTTCTTTTGGGAACTTCATTATTGTGACTTAAGTGATGCTGTTGTAAAGAAATCAAAGATTTACTATTTTAGGTGAAGCAAACTAACCAATAGGCCCATAGGGCTGAAAATAGGTAGGGAAGGGTAGGCAAGAAATAGGGGAAGGGGAATGAATACATGTGTATAATCTCATTTTCCACTTTTGCCCCATTCCTTAATTTTTTTTTAACCTCCCACCAGTCCATGTGATGGCAACTGAAAGAAGAGATGTAGGGTGGAATGAGATGGAATCAGATGAAGAGAATAGCTTGAACTAGAGAAAAAAGGAAATTGTGAATTTAATATGTTAATTAGCTGTCACTATATGAATTATCTGAAGTAATTAAGCTTCAAGAGGCAAAGCTTATCTTAGCTCACCACTTTGGAAGTTCTATTCCAAGGTTGGGTAGCACTGTGCTTTGGGCTTCTGGTAGGTGTGCTAGATGGCAACAACATGGAATACAGAGCAAACCATCCTGCCCATCTCTCGGCAAGAAAGCAAAAGATAGTAGGGGAGAGGATAGGGTGCCACAATCCACCTCAACAATATGCTCCTGTGGTACCCTAAGGACGTAGCACTAGACCTGACCTCTTTGGTGGTTTTCTGTTCTGTTTTGGTTTAGTTCTATTTGGGTTTTTTTGTTTTGTTTTTTTGAGACAGGGTTTCTCTGTGTGTAGTCCTGTCTGCCCTGGAACTTGCTCTGTAGACCAAGCTGAACTCAAACTCACAAAGATCCATTGTCCTCTACCTCCCAAGTGCTGGGATTAAAGGTGTGTGCTACCACTGCCTGGCTTAGACCTGGCTTCTTAAACATCTACCATCTTCTGAAGTCCTACTTTGAGGACCGAATCTTTGTGTTTTTAATTAATTTTATTTAATGTGAGTGTGTATTTCATGCATGTATATCTTAGTACCACTTGCATGCCTGGCTCCCCAAGAGAACCAGAAGAGTCTGTTGTTGTTTCAATAATAACGGCTCCCATAGGCTCATGTATTTGAATGCTTAGCAATCAGGGAGTGATATTATTCCAGAATGATTAGGGGGTGTGGCCTTTTTGGAGAAAGTGTGTTACCAGGCTTTGAACTTTCAAAGACCCATACGAGGCCAAGTGTTCTTTCTTCTTGCCATCCAGATTAGGATGTAGCTCTCAGTTACTGCTACAGCACCATGCATGTTTTTATGCTCCTTGACATGATGATAAAGGACAAGACTCTGAAAGTGTATACAAACCCTACATTAAATGATTTCTGTTATAAGAGTTGTCTTGGTCATGGTCTTGCTTCACAGCTATAGAACACTGACAAAGACAGAGAGAATCTGATCTCCCTGGAACTGGAGTCACCATGTAGGTGCTGGGAATCAAACCTAGGTCCTGTAGAAAACCAGCAAGTGCTCTGAACTACTAAGCTATCTCTCCAGCCTCACGGCCAAGTCTTTAATATATACAGCTTTTGAGGGCATTCATCATCCAAACTGCAGCGTTGGTCAGGCTTCAAACTGAATCCAATCACACCTACTGCTGTTACTCAAGCACTGGGTTTCTGGCTACATTAAAACTTGTAAGGGCTGTCGCCGTCTCACAGATCTCTCTGATTCTTTCATTTTCTTCTGACTATTTCCCCCTTCTTTATGGAAAACGAGAGATTATCATCACAATCTCTATGTTCCATCATTGATGCTCTCATGGCCTAAAAGAATGTTTCCAAATTGGAGGTTCCATAGAAGGTTTGGGCAACTACAGCAAGATTTGAAGTTTAGGATTCTCAGAAAATGATCTCCATATATCTACATAAGTAATAGATTGGTAAAATTTAATATAGTTTCAAAATAATCTCCCTTATTTTATGATATTATGAGATTTTCAAGTAGTATTTTAAAATAATAAATACCTTTTCATCACTAAAGAGAATTTAAAAGAATACAAATCAAGAATCAGACTATAAGCCAGCTGTGGTGGCTAAATTCCTGTTCTTGAAAGGCTGAGGTGTAAAGAATTCTCCTATGATTTCCAGGCCAGCCAGAGTCATAGGGTGACCCCATCTCCAAAAACAATATAAAGGAACAAACAACAGCCAAGCCTGGTGTCATATGCCTATAATCCCAGCACCTAGGAAATGAATACAGGATGACCATGAGTTCCAGGACATCCTAGGCTACATAACATGATTCTTTCTCAAAACACAATCATTTAAAAATTCCATAAAAACCTAGCCATGAGCATTGCTGGGGTAATGTAAATGATTAAGCTCTTTCAAAACAGCCTTAAAGTTAAGCATGGAGTTACTATATAAATTAAAACCTAAAATGAAAACATGTATCTGCTCAAAAACTAGTACATAAATCCTAATAACAGCACTTTATAACAGGAAAAAATACTTCATTAATATAGTCTTGTATTTACAGTGCCCCACACTGGTGTCAACAACTGTCTCATACTATTAAAATATTGCTTTTATTTTCTTCAATTTGATTGCTGGTTAAATATCTCTCCATCCCCCCTCACTCTCTATGTCTGTCTCATTGAGGAATGATGTGGGATTCCCTCTGTATGCTGTGAATATGTTTTATAACCATTGGTTAATAAAGAAGCTGCTTTGGCCTGTGGCAGGGCAAAATATAGCCAGGTGGGAAATCCGAACAGAGCTATAGAGAAAAAGTAGGCAGAGTCAAAGAGACTCTATACAACAGGTGGTGAATCCTGGGTATTTATCTGATTTTTCTATCTTTCATTGATAATTTATCCTAAGGATGATACGTTTCTGGCATTTCTAGCCTATCCCACAGCTAAAAAAAACTATTTCAGATAGAAGGAAGTAGGAATCCACCAGCATATATGAGAGTTATCACAAGTGAACATCTCATGGTAGTCCACGAGAATGATAGTGGAAACCACAAAGCATCTGTTCACACCCTCTTTAAAGCCTTCTCAGCCCCCATTTCTGGTTGTTCAGGTAGGACTAAAAGAACACTCTTACAAGTCCCATAAAACACTGAAGTTAAAGCTTTCTATTCCCCAATTTTTTTTGTTTCACTTGGTCTCACTCTAGTAGTGAATGGACACCTTGAAGGAAAAGTCTTTGCATCTCTTTCATTCTTCATATTTAATAAAGTGACTTGGATCTATCAGATCCAGGAGTACAATTATCAATTCACTCTCAAAACTCTGAAATATTGTGATGTAGCAGCTAGAAGAACCACATGAGTGGGTGGATAGGCCAGTATCTGGGCTACTTTATTTCCTGCAGGTTGGC
This sequence comes from Ondatra zibethicus, assembly GCA_004026605.1. Lineage (NCBI taxonomy): Eukaryota > Metazoa > Chordata > Mammalia > Rodentia > Cricetidae > Ondatra > Ondatra zibethicus. The sequence continues at coordinate 70,984 of PVIU01007139.1, read as the reverse complement.
ACACTATAGGGTGTAATGGTGTTTACCTGAGAATAAACCTTTCAATGTATAGGAGGACAACATTTTCCACATCTAGTATAGCCCCCTTCACAATTTTCAGAGGATGCCTGAAGATAGAAGCTGATTAGACCTGGAAAGCCAAATCTTTTTCTGAACTAGGAAACTTTGATCTATTTTTTTCTTCCCAAACTTCACTTCTCCTAGTAGCTGACTCCTGATTTAATTTTTCTACAGTTCTAATATTTGTAATACTCAAATCAGATTTTACTATTAATTAATTCAATGACATAATGCCACTCACTATAAAGAAGTGATAAGCCACTGGGAACAGAATGCTTTGTAACTTTGTCATTTTGTTAAAGTTAAAGCAAGTAGCAGCGTAGTTCTGATAACAGAAGGGATGAAGTGCTTTGTTCTTAGGTTATGCTCTAGAGGACAATTTTTGAAAGGATTAAATATATAAACATCAAAGGAAGACTGCCCTGAAGCTAAGAGTTGTATCAAAAAATCCTCTGCTTTGTTATGTCCCTTATGTTCAAATGTAAGACAATGGATCTAGTGATTGGAATGGTCTCTGTTTACTTTGTGCAATAAAGCAAGAAGAGAAATAAGAAGCATTCCCTAGTAATATAATGGCTACCAGTGAACCACCAAGGAAAAGAATCATTTCAACATGTATAAGGTCATAGTCTATTTGGCTGTTTCTTCTGTTGTGTATTCTAGAACTGTTTGACAATTTTCCATTTTACTCTTTTAAGGGATTTTTTTTGGTAGACTACAGACAAGAGCTGCAGAAGTTTCACCATCTGCAAACACTTTAGGTTCCATAACAATATTTTTGTTGGTTCACAGATCTCCTCTAAGGAATAGCAACATCGGAAATGAATCCAAACACTGACAAATAAATGGAAAGGACACAATACTGCCACTTTGTAATGCTATTAACTGATTAGTAAATACAGATATCATGTTAAATTCTTTAGGATATTCATAGCACATTCTGTTATCTGACTAAGATGTTTTTGACACATTATGATAGTCCGTCAAAGCATTTTAGAGAGGGAATCAAGAATTTTCTGTTTAGAAGCAGATTATAAGACAGAAAAAAAATACATGAATTGTAATTTTAAGACAGTCCTGGCTTCCATTTATACTTCTATTACTGTGTAACCCTTGACAAGATAGTTAATCTCCTTCATCCCCAATTTTAACAATTAATAATCCATAGAATAATTTTGCAAATTATATAGGCTAAGAATATATTTGAAAGTTTGTAGGGCTAAACTTAGTACATAATATATTCCTTCTTTCCTTTTCTATCACTCTCATAAATTTTCAGCACAATTATTCCTAAAACACAAAAGATTATACTTTAGTCATTTCAAAAGTTCCTCTTTAAATGATTTCTTTCTGAGACAAATGCAACCGCAAAGCATAAAGGCATAATTTGAAATAAAATATAAGATTTATGGTGCATTAATTTAAATTCATTTCCAATTTAATTGACCTAACTTACAAACGATGATCAACTCTTGGGTTACAGTAGTTAACAGAAAAGCTTCAGGTCAAAAGTTTCTATAAAAGCAACTTAGGAGCTGGAAAGGGTAGAAGGTAGCCAGACCTGTCCCTGGTTCAGAAAGTGTGTAATGCACCTAAATGTTTGTCACTTAAGATTCAATGAAAGGAAACAAAGTTGTCTTCATAAAAAGCCTAAATTGCACTTTTTCTGCTATTAAGAAAAAGATATTATTCAGGCACCCCATGAATAATTTTAGAATTATTCCAAAACTGAGAGAGGAGATATCAAAGAGTTCAAGCCAATGACCAAAAGGCTATCAAAAGCAGATGTGTATTAAAATCCAATTTCCCACTCACTAACTTGAGTTCAAGATTAGTTTTGAAATGCATGTACACTTTTCTGTTTTCAGTGTGCTCAGTGTTTCAGATTGATCTTTGTAAACATGTTTAAATCATTGCTTCATTTACCCATTCACCCTAGAATGTTCACCCTACATTCACCTGTAATTAGGGAAAAGATGCTCATTAATTATTGGTAACATTTATTTTCATATTAAAGTGTGTTCATCCAATTTAAGGGGCTTCATTTAAATCAGCACCCAATACATCTTATTTAAAGCCCAAATTTCTCATGCAGATTAACGTATATCCTGAACATGTAAAGTCAGAATTGTTAGTTCACCTTTTAAAAAGTCATCTATCACTGGATCCACTAAAGAAAGTTCAGAAAGCATTTGTCTAAATGTGGCAATATGCTCAAATTACACGGCCAATTCATGTATTTCTCTGTAATAGGATACCAACATGTATTTACTTAAGCCTTCTCTGTGCCAAGTCCTGCCACTAAGGATATAAAAGTAGAATATAAAAGTTCAAGGTAAGATTCTGGGACATTAGGAAATTAAAAGTATGTTAAGAGAACAGAAGTGTTATATAAAAAACGTTTGTGTCACATTAAATGTACAAAAAACTTAAAATACTTGGCTAAAGGTATTCTAATGTAAGGAACAAATCAAATATCATATATGCCTCTGTGTGTGAAATTACGCTGAGCTAGATTCTTTGGTCCCACCTATGGCTTTTGGGAGCCCATACACACTAGTGGAGTGGAACTTCTTCTCCGGAATTCATTTCTTTATGGAAGTTTATATTAATTCTTTGTATTTACTCAACCCAATTAGACTAAAAACTTGTCAAGAGAAAGAAAGTTCTCTCTTCTCTGTTCTCCTAATTGCCAATCATAGTAGCACTTTTCTTGCTGGCATAATTTGCATAAAACTATTCAAGAGTTGAATTAATCGATCTTGGTGTGGTGCTCTGAGAAAGCTTATCAGATATATGAGCTTAGATTTTAGGATAACCTTGAAGAAACTGGGGAGTTTGAAAGGTGGGAAACATGTAAGCTATAAGGCTACACTCTTTATTAGGAGATACAAGCTAAATATTTTAGCCTAGCCACCTGAAACAGACTGCATTTTAAGCACAGATACACAAATGGTATGTATCAAAATATTCCTATCCATGAACTAATACAGAAAAGAGACCCCTCTTAACCCTGAATCCTGTGTTTATCACTCTCAGACTCATGATGACACTGGAAATCCTGCTAAGCTGTTAGAACATCTTTAAAATCCTGGATGTATAGTCAACAAACATTTTCACAAGGACCATCTATACAAAAGAATGTGAGAGAGAGATCCAACAAAATGAACTCTATGGTGTTTATGGAGGTTCTTTGTCTCTGATTCATTGCTTTGGGCATTTTTTGACTTATTGGTCTTCTGCTTGTACATTATGGTCTCTGATATAGTGGGGTTTTGGGGTTTTGTTTTTATATGCATGTCTGTTTGTTGTGTTTTTTCTTTGTTCTGCTTTATTGTTTTATTGCTGTTTGCCTATTTTCTAAAAAGAGAACGAGAAATGGCACCAAGTTGGGTAGGTGGGGAAGAGAGATGAATCTAGGAGGAGTTGGGGAAGGGAAAAATCAAGATCATAAAGTATTCCATGAAAAAAGTATTTTCAATTTAAAGAATATATATCAAAAATAAAAGTATATATTAAAAAGGAAGTTCTGAAGTTTTGTCTCACTGATGAAGGATGTGATCTAAGAATTTCTGAGGAAACCTGAACTATGAGTAATACCAAACTCTACTGTCTTTTCCTGTGCATAGATAACCACAGCACAATTTAGATCACAAATTAAGATCAACAAGAAAGGAAAAAATAATGAATGATTAACTAGAACAATTACCGCACATGCTATAATAAAAATCTTATGCAAATCTGGTTAAAAAATAATGTATTTTTTCATCTTAAATAGATATTAGGGTTTGCCACACACATGTTCTCTCCTTAACCACAGGTTGAAACTGTCTTTAGAAGTCATGCTGGTTAGTTTTCCAATTTGACACAAGTCTTTTTAGAAGAGGGAATCTCTATTAAGAAAATGCCGTCCAAATAGATTAGCTTGTGGGCAAGCCTGTACAGTCCTGTGGTGCATTTTCTTGACTGATGACTGTGAGTGGTGCCATCTGTGGGCTCATGGGTCTGAGTGCTATGAGAAAGCAGGCAGTAAAAACCATTAGGAGTAAGCCAATAAGCTGCATTACTTCATGTCTTCTGTATCAACTCCTGCCTCCAGGTTCTTGCCCTGCTTGAGTTGCTCCCCGGACTTCCTTGGATGATGGACTGTGACGTGGAACCACAGATGAAATAAACCCTTTTCTCCTCAATTTACTTTTGGTCATTGTGATTGCTAATCTTGGTTGTCAAGTTGACTACATCTGTAATTAACTAAAAACCCAAGTATCTGGGCATATCTGTGAGACTTTTTTTTATGATTGCATTATTCGATGTGGGAAGACCCACCATAAATATTGGCTACACCATCTGGTGGCAGCCAACACAAAGGACATCAAAGAAGGGAACTTTTATATTTTGCCTCACTTTCAGCCACATTCATCCATCCTGTTCCTGAGGCATTCCTTAACTAATATTAGAAACTACATCTTAGGGATTCCAATGTAGATGAAAAACTCGCAATATAGATGAAAAAATAGAAACTCCCTGGGACTCCAGCACCAGGTTTGGACTTCTGACACATCCAGTTTTGTGGACTGAACAACTACTGTATCCTTGACCTTCCTGACAGAAGGATGCCATTGAACTATTCACACCACAGGCTGTAAGCCACTCTAAGAAGTCACACATATGCACGTGAGAGCACACACACACACTCACAGTTCTGTTCCTTTAAAGACCCCTGACTAATACAGTAATGGTTTTTTTTTCACAGAAATTGAAATCATAACTAAGACAGAAGTTATCCTTGTGGCAACATTTTGAGAGTACCGTGTTGCTCTTGGTTGAAACAAACTTAGACCAGTGAATATCTCATAGAGACAAATACACTCAAGGTAACGTTTACATTTGCCAGGGGTTCTCTCCCACTTGGAGTAGATAATCCATCTAATGATTCAGCCTTTCCTGAATGTGTTCACAATTTCTACAAAAAAATATAGAGATCTATAAGGATGGAAGATATAGGAATATGTCATGGTCAATATATTAATGTTTTTGAAACTAGGGTGATACAAAGTAGTGATTAGCATGCCCAACTGCATGTCATCCTTAATTACAGCCTCCCAAACATCATTTCCATGATAGTGTTATGCAAAGTGACTTTGTTGTTGACAGAACTATTTAAATTTAAGGTATATGCATGAAAATACTTTTATTGCTTTTCAGTCAGAAAATGGCATTACATCTGAAGACTGATACTAATAGTTTACAAGAGTACACCTTTCTTTCTAACTTTACCAAGCCAAATAACATTTCCTTCTGAAACCCAACTCTACACCACAATCAATGACTTTGGGCGTCTCTGAACAAGCCTGAGCCAAGAGACTGATTTCAACAGATGATTGAATTCTCTGTAATGTTTGATTGATTCAGTATTGTACTAAAGAAAATCGTTTTATATATAAAGACATTTATATATAATTGCCTATTCTAACTTAACATTAATTAGAAAGGTATCTGTTTGGCCAGATGTGGTGGTGCAGGCCTTTGTTCCAGCATGCAGGAGGCAGAGTCAGGAGGATCTCTGTGAGTTCAATGGCAGCCTGGTCTACAGAGTGAGCTCCAGGAAAGCCAGAACTACACAGTGAGATCCTGCCTAAAAAATAATTAATAAACAAATAAATAAGAAAAGAAAAGAAGATTTGATCCTAAAAACAAGTAAAGTTGCAGTCAGAGAGTATAGATTATGTACATAATGTTCAGATCAAATTCAGTGTTATTTATAATACCAGAACTGTTTTAAAATAATTTGATGAAGGTTTAGTCACATGAAGACATCTTATAGATCTATTAAGATCTTCTGTAGTAATATTAATTGACATGAGAAAATATTCATGATTTTAATGAAAACTGGGACTGATACTTGCTATCCTTTATTTTTGAAAAGGAACATATAAATAATACGCATATATTTCAGTGCCAAATAACAACACTAGTACAAGTTACATTTCATCATGGAGATCTAAGGGACATTTTAATAAAAGATTTTACATATAAAATGGATTTGTATTCTCAAGTTTGACAGTTTAAGTCAGTCGGCAAGCAGGGATAGTTTTATGAGTGGGTGTCTTTTAAGTCTTTATCTGGGTGGGTGGTGGTGCACACCTTTAATCCCAGCAGTTGGGAGAGGCAGAGGCAGGTGGATCTAGTGAGTTTTAGGCCAGGCCAACCTGGTCTAAAAGGTGAATTCCAGAAGAGCCAGGATTGTTACAGAGCAACCCTGACTCAAAAAGGAAAAAACAAAAAACAAAAGCAAAACAAAACAAGTCTTTATCTGAAGAGAGCAAGGTTTAGAAAACAAACTTTTTTTGGTTGTGGTTGTTTGTTTGTGTCTTGGAAAGATCACAATAGTCAATTTGATTAGTTATACTAATGACCTGTTTGGTCACTTATTTTGAGTTGGAGAAGATTCATGTTTTGCCTTGTGTTCAGACATTGTTATGGAGTTTTCCTCATTTAGCTTTAATCCACTACAGTTACACAATGCTTTTATTTAGCGTCAGTGTTTTGGAAAATGGTTTATGTTCACAAAGAGAACGCCAAAGCTTAGATGGTAGCACCAGGCCAGCTCCTAGCAACGCCAAGGCCAGCTGACAACACCAGGACAGCTCCTGGATGTCAGAGACTGATTTTCTATTCACTCTCACACAAAAAGTCTATAATTATAATTATTAACATTTCTTGGGTGTTTGTGAGATTCTAAGTACTATTTTAAGTGTTTTTATATCCTTCCAAACTATTTAAATCATCACAGGAATTTCATGGAGTACATATTATTATTATTCCCATTTCCCAGAAAAAAAAAAGAGCTGAAATAAAAGGGTAAATTTATCCACTTGATGAATGGTAGGTAGTAAGTAGTGGAGCAGGATTCAGCTCCATAGTTATAAATGTTACAGCCTTAATTCACTCTGGTGTTTAACATGTGTAAGTAAATTTTAACAGAGGTTACCTTTAAAAGATGATGAGCATAAAGGGATATAAGTGTGTTCCCTTCTTTCCTTATTTTCTGAATTTTACACTATTAATATGCATTAATATTTAATCAGATAAATAAATCATCTATGAATGGACTGACAGAAGCTCTGTTCTCAGTGTTACTGCCCTAAATACAAATCAAAGTCTTCGGAAGTGGCACTGCTTCTCAAGAAGTCTAAAAGGAGAAAAAAAGGTACAATACATGCACACACGCACACACACACACTTTTATCTCTCCTGTCTCTCTCCTTTCCTGTTTCCCCCTTACATCTTTTTAAGCTTGATTTTGGCAGTAGTAACTGTGTTACAAATAATGAAAGATTGCTGAAGATTCGCTATCAGGGGGTTTTAACTGCATCAAAGTGGGCAAGGAAGAAGTTCCACCAGAGATACACAAGGATATAGTTGGAAGAATGCCTTGGTCTCAGAGAAACTGATCAGTGCAGAAGGGCAACACTCCCACCCAGGACAGCTGGGCAATGCAGTGTCTCCTGCTCTAAGATTCTGTCATGGAACTGCAGAGAGAGAGAGAGCCGGATCTTTAGTCTGCATAAAGGCTGACATAAAAAAGCAAGGAATTCTAGGGATAAAAGCTAAGCAAGCTTGTGAGGGAACTATTTGGACAGACAAAGATTTCAGAATGAAAAGAGCTTTGCCCAAATGTTAAAGGTTCCCAAGTAGATCTGTGTGTTGATTTTTGTTGTCTTACTTTTGTCCCAGCGCTGGCACCAGGATTTGTGAAACAGAGACAGTTGTTAGGCCTCCTGACAGGTGCCCACCCACCACCTGAGACTAGTTTAGTGGAAATGAGTTGGGTTCGCAGTATTTCCCGCCGCCACCCCCACCTGTGCCCTTCTCTCTTTTTCTTTGCTGGACTGAGTACTCAGGGCAGCCACCCTGCCTTTTAGCACCTGGACTGCTCAGTGGGTATGTCGGGGGGCGGGGAGGTCCCCAAAGGCTGTGCCCTTGCTGCAACTCGAGCTACCTCAGCGCTTGCGGGGGCATAAGTCAATGAGGCTTTTCCCTCCGTGATCATCGTGAATCAGCAAAGCGCTGCAGAACAGCAGCATCTCAGGGAGCAGAAATTAAGATGCTGGGGGAAGGGCACAGATGGAATGTAGCAGGGGAATTTCTAGTCCTGCTCTATACGTCCTTCCTAAGAAGGGCAATATAGAGTGCGAGGGGGATGTGGGCTGGAAGCTGCTGCGGGACTCCCGAGGAGCCTTCCAAAAGAGCTGGATGACAAAAAGCAGGGACCGGCAAAGAAAAAACAGCAAGAGACAGGTGGAAGGACCTAGGAAGCAAGCTAAGGCTGAACTGGACAAGTGTGTCCCGCAAGGTGGACAGATCAGCCGTTGCAGGCATTGTTGAAGGAACGTAGATGTGGTATTGGGAAAGGAACGGGAAATTTAAAAAAAAAAAAAAAAAAAGGATTCCAGGTCCAGGACTTCCTGTTTCCAAAGTGCAAGTTCTCAAGTTCAGTTTGAGAAGTAGAGAGCCTTTTGGTGTTGGGGAGTCTAGGATGGTAATATTAGGAAAATGCCTCTTTCAGTCGTATTCTCCCACTCCTGCAGAGCTCACTCATGTGTCTGTCTCTCTGTCTCTATCTGAACCTCTCTTTCCCCCTCCCTCTCCCTCTCTCCCTCCCTCCCTCCCTCCCTCTCTCTCTCCCTCCCTCCCTCCCTCCCTCTCTCCCTCCCTCCCTCATTCCTTCTCCCACCCAATCTCCCTCCTCTTCTTCCTCCTCCCCCACTATCCTCTCTTCCCGCAGCTTTGATTAATATGCATGCCCATGCTCAGTAGTATGTGCCACACTCAAGGGACCGCACCTCCCGCCAGCGACGCTTCCCATTCGACCCTTGGCACTTAGAGGTCGTGCAGAACGACCAGAGGTGTGGGGTGGGCATACCAAGCTGTTGGAGCTGTGAACCTGAGGACCCCTCTTTGTGCTCTGGTTACCAACCCAATCCTGGCGGGACAGGGCGCCTCAGTGACCCAGACTCCGTGGATCCCACTCGGTCTGCATGAACGGACCCAGGGGTTCAGAGCGCGCAAAAAAAAAACCGCGCTAAATTGTACCTGTGCGTGGCCGTTCCCGCCGCCGCCGCAGGTCTATCCCAGGCCCAAGCCGGCGCCCGCCTTCTCGGGGAAATCTCCCGAGGGGAAGTGCGAGGGGAACCACAGTGGCTGCCAGCTAGCTCATGGCTGGCGCGCACACGCACAAACCCAACTTTGCCAAGCCTTCAGAGCCCCTCGGGCTCCCCCGCGCCCCCTGTGGCTCGACATACTCAGAGACCAGTACATCTCCTGTTCTGAGATAAGGGTCCCCCTACTCTCACATTGTGGTTTGTGGAGGAGGAGCAGGTGGAGGGAGGGAGAGAAGGGGTTTAAATACTGACTCCTGACCAGCCTTTCCTAAACAATCTACACCCTCGGAGGGCGCCCGCACCAGCTCTGCCGCACCAGATCCCCCAGACCTGCCAGTGACGACAGAGGGAGAAGGAGGAGAAGGAGGAAAAAAAGGGGGCAGGATGGAGATAGGGAAGCCCTGCGACAGACTCTATGGACTGACAGAGTGTTCATTTTCAGCACTTTTTTATTGGAGAACGGGGTGGGAAGGGTGGTGGAGGGATGTCCAGCTGAACTGTCCTGTTCAATCCACTCTGGAACGACCCAGTTTGGGGATCGGGAGAAAGATTGTCCTCGGACACATTTGGGGATGGATAGGCTCCAGACGCGCACTGGTCCCCTGTGGTGCTCCTGGAACTGCAGTGTTGGGGCGATCTTAAATGGCTCTTACTTGGGAGGAGGCGTGATTTCCACTCTCGAGCGTCTCGGTTCCCCACCCCCTCTCGGCAACAGCCAGTGCAAGCCACCACCTGAGCCTGGCAAGAGCTGGGGCGCACTCAGTCCTCAGCCTGCTTCTTTCCTCCTCTGGAGAGACTTGGCTCGAAGCGGGTCTGCCCGACACCCCCATTCTACCCCCTAACGGGAGAACTCTTTTACTTTTTTTTGTTTGAAAAATTCGGGACATCTCTTTATTTATCTCTGATTCTCCCTGGAGGAGGCCGGGGTGGGGGGGGTGCGCCTGGCCGGCCGAGCCGGGGGAGGGGGAGCGCGCTGAGAGGAGGGGACTGGGTGTAGCCTGGAATTCTCCGTCCTCGTGTTCCAGGCTGGCGCACAGAGTCTCCCGGCGCTAGCGCCACCACCGCCGCCGCTCCCCGCGCCATCCCGTCGTTGGCTTCGGGGATCGGGTGAGTGGGGTCATGACGTGCCGCGGGGGCCTCTCCCAGCCCCGCCCGCGCTGATCAGAGACGCGGCAGTGTCGCGCTTCGCCCCCCGGGCCGGGAGGCGGCAGGGGGTGGGGAGGGGGCCCAGGGTAGGGCGGGGTGGGAGCAGCGCAGAGACCGCCAAGCTGGGGGGCTCTCCGGGCAGGCGCGGCTGCGGGCAGGAGGGCGTGTCTCCAGCCCGAGGGGACCCTCCCGAGGCGCGGCGCGGGACTCCCCGATGGTGGTGCCGCGGCTCCAGGAGAGCTCAGGGTCTTGCCTCCGCCGTCGCCGCCGTCGCCGCCGCCGCCGCGGGCGCCACCACCACCACCGCCGCCGCCGCCGCCGCCGTCGCCCGAGCCCGCGCCGAGCGTGCGCCTCGCCCTCCTCCCGCGCCCGCTCTGCTCTAGGATGCTGCGGCAGGTTCTGCACAGGGGCTTGAGGACGTGTTTCTCCCGGCTTGGCCACTTCATTGCCAGTCACCCGGTCTTCTTCGCTTCGGCGCCGGTGCTCATCTCCATCCTGCTCGGCGCCAGCTTCAGCCGCTACCAGGTCGAAGAGAGCGTGGAGCACCTGCTGGCGCCCCAGCACAGCCTAGCCAAGATCGAGCGCAACCTAGTCAACAGCCTCTTCCCGGTCAACCGCTCCAAGCACCGGCTCTACTCGGACCTGCAGACCCCTGGGCGCTACGGCCGGGTCATCGTCACCTCCTTCCAGAAAGCCAACATGCTGGACCAGCATCACACGGACCTGATCTTAAAGGTGAGAGCAGGGCGGGTGCGGGTAGCTCCTGACGGGGCAACTGCGGCTGCCGGGCTGGCTCCGCGCGGAGTCCCAGCTGAGAAAGCTGCTTCTGCTATCCCAAGCGGTGGTTGCCGCAGGGGCTCCCCTAGACTGTGCGTCCCTAGGCAGCAGCCGGGAGTCTCTCAGACTCCAAGGCAAGGAGCGTCCGGGTCTGGGTCCCAGCCGGGCCCTGCCCTTACTGCCTCTGCTGTCACCCCGCAGCTGCTGCAACAGTTGGGGCGGCGGCGGCCACAATGCTTTAGTCAGTGCGCTTGTTTTGGTCGCAGTGGGCTTGGGGGCAGGGAGGCTTTGGGATAACTGGGCCAAGAAGAAGCGGAACAAGAGAATACATTCAAGAAAGTCCCGCTACTTGAGAACAAAATACTATGCAGGAGGAGGGAGGTGAGGTTCAGAGACACCATTTCCCTATTCTCATTTTTCACCTCCCTTCCTCTAGTCCCCTCAGCCAAAGTGTTTTGGGAAAGGTTACTGTAGATTGTAAGTAAGGGACAGAGGAATGTGAGTTGGCATGGAAAGGAAAATAACACCCACCGACACCCAACCAAAAGTGCAGTTCTTGATGAAGACCTGGCAGCCACCAGCCCACTCCTCCCGGAGCAAGGTAGCCATGTCTGGGTTTGAGAGTAGGAAACGGTGCTCGCAATTCAATTATTTCATCTTTCATAGTATTTTCAATCCACTTAAATGCAACTTCTTTGGGAAAAGAGAGAACAGGTTGATACACTTTTATTGGGGTTTATTTGAATGCGTGGGTGAGGGCCAGATCCAGAGGCCGGAGATCAGGAGCCAGGATGTGGCCATGAGAACATCACAGAAACACAGAACAGAAACTGCTTGTGCCATCCGTCTGAAGTGGGAATTGGATGTGAAAAGTGAGGTTAATGGCGATAACTTTCAAGAAGTTCCTAAGGAAAGCTGAGGAGTGATGACTAGAAATGGGGAAGTGGAGAGACCATGAGTGAAAACAAATTCAAATAAAATAAAAGTGAGGATGTTCTATCTGGATCTAGGTGGAGACCGTGAGGTTTGTTTACTTCGGCTTCTGCTCTGAGGAGGGCAGACAGGAACCAGTCCCAGCTGAGATGCCAGAAGGATGGTGGAAAGTGCTGGTTTCCTGTGGGGTCTCTGGGAATAGTGGAAGGTTAGATTCGTCCTTCTGCCAATGAGACTCTGCTAGTGAGCCTGGGGAAATCTTTACTCTGTCTCTTCCTCTCCAGGTAACCATGTGTCCCTAGAGACAAGCTCATTTTCCTCTATAATTTCCCTCTCTGTTTGTTGACACGCTATCCAGCAGCAATTAGTAAAGTGGGGAATCTGGCTGGGGACAGACTGGAATTAGAACATTCTCACATCGAGTGGCCTGTGGTATTTCTAATGGCACACAAATCACCGCACATATTCAGTTATTGCTGAGATGTTTGCTTTTCTCTGAGGCTGTTTTCAACATCAAAGTGGGCTTTCTTTTTCTCAATACTTCAGAGCATATATTGTGATATAGATAAATACTGTTAGGAATATCTTCTCAAGAATGTGGGAGTAGAACTATCTCAAGCTTAAGGAAACTAGAGTGAGCAAATCTGGCCAGTTGGAAATGCTTCATTTTTTTTTTGGAGATGAACTACTAAGTTATATTTCTCCTTGAATCCCCCCACCAAGATGTTTCCATTGGCTTTTTTCTCCCTCTCTAACAAACCACCATGCCACTGTGATAGACAGTCACCAGTTACATTCACTGTCAAGGTTAATGAGACATCATCAACAGGCATATCAGATATTTTGCAATTATATTCTTTCTGTTTGCTTTTGATTAGTTCAAAACAAACAAACAAAAACATATTATAAGAAGACTGGACTGGAGAGAAACAGGCTGGCTTTGCCTACATATCACAGACCAGTCTTGAAATCAGTGCACAGTTTCTAAAAAATGGGATGCTTCTTCATGATTTAGGTATATGGGCAAAAACAAAGCAAAGCCAAATAGTGGTCATAAATTCATTTCCAGATGATGGCTCTCTTGTCAAATCAGTTCATATAGCTTAAAACAATGTATACTTATGAAACATAGGGAATTGCCTTTGATTTTAAATTGGATATACATTTTTTTCTTTATACACTCAACTCAAACCCTATTTTTGGTAGGTATAGAGCAGGGGGATAGGAAAATGGCTCTTCAGTAGTCATGGCAATGTAAAGTGTGGGAGTAAGCACTCCCCCCACCCTTCTTTTTCCACTTAGAGACGTGATGACTTGTCCTTTCCAAGATGTATTGGGAGTGAAAGTGTTACTGTCACTGTCACTGCTAGTGTAATTCCCATACTTTGTTATTAGCATCAAGGACAGCACCACAGACATTTAACATTGTACACTACACCTAAGAGCCCCTGTACATTTTATAGCATCTATTTGAAGTTAAATGAGTGGGCAGAGCTTGAGCAGGGCTTGACTTTTCTGGGTACTGCCAAACTGCAGGAAGCAACTTGTAGGGGATGCATAAGGCACTTCAAGCATAATGTTTTTCTCTGCATAATACTATTCAATGAAGGATATTGCTCTTCATGTATTAGGACACCTACTTGCTGAACAAAAAGAGAGAGAAAAAGTAAAAAGAAAAAAACATACTAGAGGTTGTTATGACAAAAAAAGGTTGACTTTAAAAAATTGTAATTAAGAGAATAACAGGGAAAAGTCTGTTCGAAAATCACATTAATCTTGGTTCAAAGGTGCTTTCTCAAACTTGTCTAAATGATATGATTATATTACTCTGGCACTGGAGTAAAGAATTTGACTCCATATTGCGCAGGAGGTGACTTTCCCCAGCAATAGTTTCCTCTAAAGGCTGCAAGGCAAGGTTATGAGTTTAGGCAGAAGTGGATAGAGTCCAGCGATGTTAAGGAGGCCTCAGCAGTTCATTTTTGAACACCCTCAAATAAATACCGATTTTTAAAAGTCTTTATTTTACTACACAATTACATATGGCTCCTTATCCTTTAACAGAAAAACAACAATGTTCTTATCAGCCGGTTTAAAAGTGGGACTTCACGGACTTTATGGATAAATATTTTCATGATTATATAAGAAGAAATTTTAGAACACCCCATTGTAAACTAATCCAGATTATAGCCAAAAAATACTGGATTTATCCTGGAATCATCCATGTAGAGAGAAGAATTAGTATAGCTGAGTCCTCAGGATGTTCTTGTCATCCTTGCCCTGCTTACAAGTTGTAAGCATATCCTGTGTGTAGGGATATTGAGATAGGGCCTCTACCATATTACAGGCAGACAGGGTACTCTTCAAAAGTTAACTGACTTATCCATGAAAAATACACAAAGACAGAAATGGAACACAGATTTGAACTTATATCCTGGTGTTCTTTTCCTGAGATTGCCTTCCATTAAGCTGTCTTCCATATGATAAACAACTTCAATGATTTTTTAAATGAACATTTTAGAATTATCCAAATGAAATATATTTGACCAAAGTCTTATTTATATCCCCTCTTATACTGTTGCTCTAATTGGATAATAAGGTTATTTTCTTGGCTAATTTTCTCTGGTAGATAGATAGCTAGATAGATTCCAAATACCGAAAATAAAACATTATTTTTAATTATCAATGTATTAAAACATGAAAGATAAACATGGCTGTTTTCCTGATAAAGTGCTTGTTCTCTGGCAGGGTCCAGGCACATTCTATCCTTGGTCACCTACAGTCCCTAGCAGATACTTGATACTCAATAAAAACTTGGTGAATAGACCCTTCCTTGATTAGTAAAGAATTTATGCAATAGGTAAAGAAAAATCCATAGAGGCTACCTTGAAATGAAACTTCAAAATGATGTTTCAATTTTTATAACTTTATAGGCAGTTCTCAAACAACAAGTTTTCTTCCTTAATAACCTCTGCAGCCATATCAAAACATATTTTGGCTTTCAAAATGATTAGGAGAATTTCCTTTCTATTA
Organism: Ondatra zibethicus; assembly: GCA_004026605.1. NCBI lineage: Eukaryota > Metazoa > Chordata > Mammalia > Rodentia > Cricetidae > Ondatra > Ondatra zibethicus. Next base: position 55,874 of record PVIU01007139.1, on the reverse strand, counting down.
TATATTATGCCCACATCCTCAAAGAAATCCCACAGGATATTTAATTCCATACCAGAGAACAGACATATTCTCACTAAGGATGTGGTTTTTCATTTACTAGGGAATCTCATTTGGTTCAAATATTGAGTTTCCATTTCATTTAAGCTCTTTGTGTTTAAGTACATTTGATAGAATTAAATTACAAATAAGATTAATAGAATTTAACCTAGAGGTATTTGATTCCAGCATTCTGAAAAGGGCAACACATTTGCTATCTTAAGGTAATAAACCCTCTGGTAGCTAAATAAAGATTCCAGCTTATGGAAATTACCACCAGAAGAAATTATAATCTATATTTTAGCTGAATAGTTTTTACACTTAAAAATGTTTTCAACATGACAAAACAAAATATGTGCCAGGAACTGTGTGGGGTCCGTTGTGCTTAAAATACTTACCATGTGATTATTTAAATGGAAAGTTTCTACATAGTATTCTGAAAGTTCAGCACTGGAGTCATTTCATGATGTCAGTACTATTAAAATAACTCATGAAACATTATTTCTCAACTGGAGATGGCTGTGCCCCCACCAGGGGACAGCAAAATCTAGTGATATTATTTGTTACTATTATTATCATTTTTTGTCGTTATTATTATTATTATTGTCATAATGATGGTGAAGACATTGTGCCATTGATAGTGAGTGGGTAGAGGCCAGAAACACTGCTGAGAATTCTATAATGCACTGTGTAATAACCCTCCAAACAAAATATTATCTGGCTCCAAATGACAGTCGTGTAAGGTTAGAAAAATCCTTCTCTTCAAATGTTTGTATTTACTGGGACCTTTTTTCAACATACTGACTAATGGGGAAAATATCAAAGAGAAGTTCATACACAAATGTCTTGTTGAAGATTGGGGATCAATGCTCTGACTTGTGAATTGGTGCTCTTGGACAATTGGGCAGACACTCGCTTTTCCAGTGTAGTCTTCCTAAGATGTGGTTATTCTGCCCTCTCCCATAACTTTATCCCTTATAAATTATACCAGCTTAAGAGGAACCGAGAAACTGAATATAATCTAACTTCTTGAATGGCAAAGCCGCAGACTTGATACCAGCCTTTGAGACTTGGCAGATAGTAAAGTGCCCATTATCAGTGTGCCTGAAGCGTCAATCTATAGCACTTGCCCACTTAGAACAGGATTTTTCTGACTGTGTGTAAGACCCCACTGTGAGTGCTAATCTGTCAAGAAGACAAGCAGGCAGCACTTTGCTGCCTGTTCCAGCTGTTCTGCGAAAACTACAAAAGCAGAGCTTCATCCAAGGAACATCCAATCAAAGAACCTAGAGTTTGGAAAGCACTGTAAAGGTCATCTCAACAGACTGATTCAGGGATCTGCTCTTAGCATCTCTAGGTGTCTTGTTTGGTGATAGGTCCTGTGACATCCTGGGTAGTACAGTTCCTTCTATGAGTTATCCAGGTGGCAGGCATTCTATGAAAAATCATTGAGTCCAAGCCTGAAAGAGCAGCATTTTTGCATTTGTCCAGTCAGTGAATTGCCTTGTACAGGCTATTTTTGCACTAGGGAAAATTAAGAGACTGAAGACATTTGATTCTCATTTCATGGGAAGTATACTCAAATAGCCTGAGTACAGTCTCAGTCTGTGTTATCTGACTTTTAAGTCAATTGCATTTGAATAGTTAGTATCTGAAGCACCCACCTTACTTTTCTCATTTTAATTTGAGGAACATTACAAGACAAGGTGGTGCAGGTCTGTAATTCTAATACTTGGGAGATGAAGGCTGGAGGTTAAGGAATCCAAGGTCCTTCTCAACATTACGGTGAGTTAGTTGGAGGCCAGTCAAGTGTATATAAAACCCTGTCTCAAGAAACCAACAGAGATTTTTTTAAGAACAATCATTTGCTCTCCTCATGCAGGTAAGCATTTTGAACCAATTTTGGTTAGTATATGAACCTACATTGGCATTTCAATATAAATCCCTAAGAGAAAACCTGTTTTAAATCACTCCTAGGATCTTAGTAGATTCCACAAGGAAGGATAGATATTTCTTGAATAACTTCCCAAACTTAACCTTTAAGAATTCACAAGACAGACTTCACAGAACTATTAAGCATTTAACTGCCAAGCCCTTATGATAAATAAGAAGGGAGTTAAGTGAAACAGTTTGTTTTCCTCTTGAGCTTGCAGCATTCCTTGGAATAGAAGCTAGGGAAATCTGAGCCGATAAACTTTGACTTGGTGGGATATACCATCTGGTACCTGATTTGGGGGCTCAGTATGAGCCCTGACTGAGAAGTGAAGTAGGCTTAAAGTCGACCTTTGATGTCACCTACTTGGTAGTATATCACAGCCAGCAGGCCTGTCTGCGGCACTGCCTGTGTCTCTGCTACATGCCTGGAAGGCCACAGAACTACGGAGGTATCCTGCCAGACTGATTTAATGACCAGCAGGGGAGGTGAGTAATCTCTAACCTTTAAAAAAACAAAACAAAACAAAATGAAAATCAACCCCAGTTGTTATTTCATGAGATGCCCTGAATGATATATCATAAATGTTGTGTCTTTGAGATCAAAATTCATATTTTGAAAAAAAAAGGGGGGGCAATGAAGGACTAGAGAAGCTAATTTATATATTAGTGCTCTCTCAGAAACCCTCTAGCAAAGGTTGTTTTAAGGTATCTTTAAAAATCCAATCGTTCATCCAGGCGTGTTGGCCCATGCCTTTAACCCCAACACTCAGAGGCAGAGGCAGGTGCATCTCTGTGAGTTCAAGGGCAGCCCGGTCTACAAAGTGAGTTCCAGGATATCCAGGCCTATATAGAGAACCTGTCTCAAAATAAAACAAAACAAAATTTAATTATTCAGTCTTCCACTTTAGATTTAAATCGTGGTCTCTAAGTACAGTCAAGATGAGAATTTATTTTAGTTTAAAGCTACTTATCATGGGAACTGCAATTAGAAAATGTCAATAGGGGAGTAAGAAGAAAATATAAGAAGTAGCAGGAAGCCAGCCAGAAGGACATTATCAAGCAAGTGTCCACTGTGGGCACCTCAATCAAATTCTCATTAACCAACTCAGAGAGACATTGGAAAATAGTGTGTGAGAAGCTGGCTAGTTATCCTCCAGTTCCAACTGATATACCTATATGTAGGAATAATAAATTATAGGCATTTCTACACGCAGAATTTTCCCCCACTTCTAGTTATTTTAAAACCTCAATAAAGCACCACAGGTGATTGCACTGATTGACTTTGACATGTAGAGACAACTACAACTGTAAGCTGAGAGAACATGGCTAGGGCCATAAGAACATCTGTCCTAAGGTCTTATATCTAGCCAGAGTTATGCATTTAGGGACTTAGGGTCCTGTTCCTAGATGATATCCATCCTTTCACTCAACAAAATGACTGTGATGTGACCTCATCTTCGTGAAGCTTAATGTCTTGAGACAGCATATCTGTTAATTCTTCAGTTTTCCAAGAACCACCAGATTCTGAATAGATGATTCCAAACAGGGCTTAGCACAACCAGATAATGTGGCTTGAGTTGCTGAACCTCCACATCCAAATGGCTCTTGTTCAGCCACTCATTATGAACCCAAATTTCTGCAGGGCTCCAGCTAATATCCAACACCTTAATACATCTATTATGGTTCTCCCTAGAATTGCCCTTCTCCCTTTAAAATCCATTTCTCATACCTTCTACTTATGAGGCTTGCTCAGATTCACGACTCCTTCTTGTCCTTAAATCTGCTTGACTTGCACTGGCATCCATAGATTTCATTAATGCTAAGTAAAAAGCATCACATAATTTTCTGTATTTTCATGATACTTTCTCTAGGATGCTGATAAATACCGCCTAGATGCTAGCAAAATGTGTCATGTGAATCAAGTATTTAATAATTAAATTAATGGCAATTGTTGACTTGGAGGATAGAAAATGTTTTCTTCTTCCCTCTTGATTTATTTAGGCCAAAGAGATTTCCTTAGGTGACTTCATCTCTGACAAAACTTGATGATAAGCATCCATTCCACTTCCATATTGGTGAGGAGGAATCCTTAGAAAATTAAACTCCTTACCAACCTCCTCTGATTTGTATTCAGTTTGGGATGCTATAAACTTCCACACTGAAAAAATGTATTCCCATGGAGGAGGCAGTACACTCTGCAGTTCTCACCAGTATCTTGGAAGTCAACTGTTCACTCTACACATGTCCATTGGAGGGGGGGCTGGAGTAAGTCTCAATATATTGGCCACTCTCATACTCAAACACAAACATGAAATTGTTTTTCAAAATCTGGGACAAGTGATTTTCCTAGTTATAGCATTGATTTTACAGAGATCTGCATTTCTATGTTACTTCTTCCTACTCCTCTTAAAAGTGAATCAGGACAACAGGAAATATTGATCACAGAGATGAACTTGAAATTTATGATACCATTAAAAAATCAACATGTATTCTGTCAATTGAATAAAATCCGTAGGACTTCCAATTTTTCAGCTTTGGAAGTAAATACGTTTTGTGCATTCCTTGATACTCTCTTATCGTCACTACTGCCAAAGCTTTGTCAATTCTGAATAGTGCAAGAAAAACCTACTCCGTTCTACAGCTATCAACTTCAATACTCAAACAAACTGACATTTAATCTCTTGATTTTGCAAGGTTAGAGTTGTTGGCTTTTGGTTTTGCTCTTGTGGTTGTATTGCATATGGATATGTGATACAGTAAGTAAAGTTTACTTGATTGCACTCAGACTTTTTAACCAGCATACACACATTACCTAGGACTATTGTTAAACTATAGGTTTAAACTATAGATTCTGATTCAGTGCTTTCTGGACTGGGACTTGCCAATCTGCATTTCTCTTTTTTCTTTGGGGGTATTTTATTGTTTAGATAAGGTCTCTCACTTTAGTCCAGGTTACTTCAGACGCTAGGCAATGATTCTACCTTAGCCTCACAAGTGCCATGACTACAAGCCTGAGATCCCATGTCCAGCTTAGTCTGCATCTCCCTCAAGTACTCTGGCAATGCTGATGTTATTGGTCAGCAGATCACATTTTGAGTAACAGGGCTTAGATTTAGCTGTTGTAAATAGAATGATTTTGAATCAAGAAAGCCAAGTTCATACTCCCATTCTAACATTCTTCTAACAACTTTGTGCATGTGTGTGTGTGTGTATCTGTGTGTGTGTGTGTGTGTGTGTGTGTGTGTGTGAGAGAGAGAGAGAGAGAGAGAGAGAGAGAGAACGCATATGTGTGTGTATGTGTACTTTGGACAAGTCTTTCATTTGTATTAGGTGCAATGACATCTTTTTTACCCATTTAAGGTAAGGCTACAATGAGATAAATATGTGGAAACATTGTGTAACCCTATACCCTTGTAGGTTGTGTTATTTTATTACTATTTGCTTTTAAAATGACTATTATTTCCTTATGTGTGCCAGCTCTTCGAACGTGATTACTGCCTGTTGAGTAAATAGACATTGCAGTTTTTCTTTGATCCAAAAGGCAATAATTGGTGCTAGATTCGCATCCTCAATACTCAGATTGGTAATGTATTGGTCTTTAATGACTCCACCTGGGTCATTACAGATGATTGAATTTATCCTATTGCTGAGCAAGCAGCAACTTCTACACAAAGTTCTTAAGCAGGCAGAGCTGTTGATGAGGTTGGATGCTTGGAATTCCAATTCATCCAGGTAGTTTCTCTGGGCTCAGAAGTCCTCATCTTCAATCATAATAGGTGGTTTGCACACCAGAGGAAACCTTCACTTCCTACCCAGGGAGCTCCCCTTGACATAACATTCTCAGGGAGGCAGTGGGCTCTATTTTCAAGCCTCTCTTTCCAGTTCTGAGCAGCCTGCCAAAAAAGGGATTCTCCAGTAATTTAGGGGAGAGAGTCCCTAACTTTGCTCTCTCACTTATTACATGACTACAGTGTTTCCCTGGGAAATCTTACCTACATAAGTAGGTCTGTAAGCACTTCAAAAGAAAGGTTGTTGTTGGAATTGCTCTAGATCAGGACAATCAGGCAAATGATAACTGAAAATTCTTTTGAAACAGAACTATTGGAAAATTGTACTGACTGGAGATATTTTATCATTATGGTCAGTGTACTTTCTCACCCATCCCTTTGCAAGATTTATTTCTATAGGTAATAAAAGAAATCGATAATGAGGTTCAAAACAAATCCACCAGTGAAGAGTCATATACTTACCTGGTTTTCCCTGCCTAACACTACCAAACAAAACCATCTTCATTGCTAAGAGAGGGTTAGTGGTGCTTCTCAGGTTTCAATGTGCTTTGGAAGTCTTTGGGAATCTGTAGCTGCATAAACTCCCAGGGTTGCTGATGCCATTCTGCTGACAACTCCTTGCTATGTCTTTGTGTGTGCTTTTTAACTGTTTATATATGCCAAAGTAGTAGCTCTCAAACTTGAGCCTAGAAGATTTGTCCAAATGTGGACTGGATTCCACCATGATTTTCTGTGTCAGTATGACTGAAGTAGAACCTAAGACTGTATTTTTACCAGCTCTCCAAAGTGGTGCTAATGTCTCCTAGTCCAGGGACCATATTTTGAGACCTCTGAGATAAAACATCCTGGAAGTTAGTTACTATAATTAATTCTAAAATAGTATTCTTGCCTTGTAGAAACTGGACAATAAATACAAGCAGGAGGTAAGGGTTATTTTTCATTGGTGAATTTTGAATGATATTATGATAACTTTTGTATAAAGAGTTCTTCATGAATCTAAATATTTGAGATTTTCAGCATAAACCAAGACACATTTCCTCAGCTGCCTGTCTCCAGGTGGAATAAGTTGACTCAAGGGGCTGAGCAGGATACAGAAAACACTGAGACAGGGCAAGAAGTTCCACCCAGAGATAGACAGACAGACAAACAGACAGAGACACACACACACACACACACACACAGAGAACGTTACTGCTACCAGCATCATAGTTGCAGTAACCAAAGCTTCTTTTCTCCCAGAGACTTTCTATGCTGGAATTTAAGGCATTTGCCTTTATAGAAAGTTTCATCAAAGCAAATCAGCCCACAGCAGGCATAGATAATAATAACTGCATGTTGTTTCTGAGACAGGACCCTAGCTATGTAGTTACTTATGCTGAAGAAATATTACTCATAGTACTTGTTAAGGATTATTAAAGCAGAGAAAGACCTTACTCAGTCAGAACCATTGAAATAGATATAGGATTAGTATAGTATTCTGTGGCAGGAAAGAGAGCTCAGGATTGATTATTATATTATATCATAATATATAATATTATATGCATATTATTATATTATATATTGATTTATATATTAATAAAGGGAAAGTGGTCATTTATAGTCAAGGAACAGGGTGGGGAATGGTAAATGAAAACTTATTAAGAAACATCAGGGATGAAGAGGAGATTCTGGCTACAGCAACCTGACATGATTCTTGATGGAAGAAGGCCAGAGTGATTAGATATTACCTGAGGCATCCAGAAAATGAAGAATTTGGTAAGGTGACTAGTGTAATATAGAGGAGGAAAGGGGGTTCTGGTTAGGTGGACTTTTGCTCAAATTATTTGACTCACAGGCAGACAAAGAAGTCTAAAAGCCATGATCTACTTGGGAAGAAACCTCATGAGCTTGGTTAGTTTGGCAAAGGAGAGAGTCCTTCTCAGTTTCTAGAAGTAAGTTGTCCACACGGAGGGCCTTGACAATGAACGTTCTGTCTTAACTACGTTGGACTTTAGTGCTATTAGAAATAGATGGAGTTCAGTAAGCTCCAATTTGGGCCAAGTAGAAGTAGTGCTTCAAAACCCTACAGGTCTGTGTTTTCAAGTTGTGAAATGTTGAAGGGTCCTCGATCAAGTTGCTTAAACTCTCTAGGAGTCTCCATTTTGTTCCCTGAAAATTGTATCATTAAGACATACATTTACTCTTGGCTTTAGTAAAGGTTTCCTCTCCAGGGCAAAAAAAAAAAAAAAAAAAAAAAAAGCATGAGAAAGCACATCCCTGAAACTTTCTGAAACTTTATCCCAGATTCTCCTCTACTACAACCCCTTCAAAATAGAAGGCTTTGTGCTTCTCTTAGACTACTTAACAGAGTGATGAAAATCAACATGAGTCAGGGATTCATAAAGTAGTCTATACTACTGAAGAAGTACTTGTTATGGTCACAGGCACAAATCCAATAAAAGACTGATATTTCCTTGGAAGATTATTAAGCCTTTCCCCTTCTCATGTTTTACCAGTATAAGACAATGCTACAGTATAACAACAATATGTTTTAGTTAAAATATCAACAAGACACAAACTGTATTGGGACATTTGTGTAAGAAAGACAAAAGCAAACAAAGAGACAAAAACAAAGACAGTCAGGAAATTTGAAACTTTGGGGGCCCAAACAATAATGAACATTAAAATGGCACCTAGCAACTAGGTTAATATAAATTCACACTATGAGGGCCTATTAGCTCAGATCCTATTAATTGATAATATCCAGCAGTGAAAAAACATTTGGCTCTGAGGAGCTAAAGGAAATATCAGAACCAAACTAGTATAACACATATGTTAGAACTCTATCATACAAAAATTTAAAACAACTACAAATATCTTAAGGACTTTAGTGGGAAAAGACAAACTCAAGAACAGATAGGTAATATGATCAGAGATGAGAATTCTCTAGATGAATCAAAAAATGCTAGCTGGGGGCTCTCTGGATGAATAAAAAACTCTAGAAATAAAAGAAACAATGGGGGAATTGAAAAATGACATAAAGACATGAAATCATCAGTAGACATAACAGACAAAGATCAGTGAACTTTAATTAGCTCAGTAGAAACACCACAAACTAAAACATAACGAGTTAAAAAATGAAAAAGACAAAAGCTCCTAACAAAATACCCAAATGCAGAACAGTATTAAAAGATATAAAATATATAAATTTGAAATACCAGTAGTGAGACTAGAATGAAGCAGTAGCCATAATGAAGTAGCCATGGCCACTTCCCCAAATTAATGTCATAACTAACCACTGATCCATATAGTTCAGAAACACCAAGAAGAATAAGTACTCATCAAATCACACTTATGTAAAACATATTCAAACTGCAGAAAATCAAAGACAAAGAGGAGCAAAAATAATGGCACTAGTTATCAGAAAAAGATATAAGCAAGATGAGAACAGAGTAAAATATTTAAAGTATTGAAGGGAAAAATAAAAGTCCACCTTAAAAATAAATATTGTGCTGGGCGGTGGCGGCACACACCTTTAATCCCAGAACTTGGGAGGCAGAGGCAGGCAGATATCTGTGAGTTTGAGGCCAAGCTGGTCTACAAGAGGTAGTTCCAGGATACACTCCAAAGCCACAGAGAAACCCTGTCTCGAGAAAAATTAAATTAAAAAATAAATATTCTGAAGAATTCTTTTATTTATATATTTGATTGTTTATTTTATGTACAGTTGCAGATCCTCTGGAACTGGAGTTACAGACAGTTGTGAGATACCGTGTGGGTGCTGTGAATTGAACCCAGGTCCTCTGGAAGAGTAGCTCATGCTCTTGACTGCTGAGCCATCTCTCCAGTCTCCATCTGTTTTTAAGAAATTTTGTGGTTGTTGTTTTGTTTTGTTTTTTAAGACAGGGTTTCTCTCTGTGTAATAGCTCTAGCTGTCATGGAACTAGCTTTGTAGACCAAGCTGGCCTTGAACTCACAGAGATCCACCTGCCTCTGCCTCCTGAGTACTGGGATTAAAAGTGTGCGCCATCACTGCTGGTAAAATTCTATGTCCAACAAAATCATACTTAAAGGTGAAGGAAATATAGAGACTTTCTCAGAGAAAACATGAGAGAATTCATTACCTGTGGTTCTGTACTGCAAGAAGTTAAAAGTTGTTCACATTGATCTGAGATTTCTGAGGTCAGAAACTCAGATTTACATATAGAAAAGACTTAAGGAATAAATGAAATTAATGAAAATGTTTCAGTTCTCTTACTATTATGGATCTTTAAAAAAATCTTCATTTCAAGCAACAACAGTGTTTCAAATGATTATAACAGACAAGGGAAATGAGTGGTAACTGCATCACAGGTCAATGAGGATGAAATGGGAGTACCCTATTTTAACTGAAGTACATGTGAATTAGTGTAGTTTAGTTTAAAGGGAACTTAGGTTAGGTGTAAATGTGCATGGGAAGGCTTAGAGCAACTACTGTACTTTAAAAAAAAAACAACAGGTATTGTTGATTATATGAGAAGATAAAATGTCTAGTTAAAACCAAAGAAGGTAAAGAAAAGTAAAATGACTTTTTTTTCTTTCTCTTTCTTTCTTTTTTTTTTTTTTTTTGGTTTTTCGAGACAGGGTTTTTCTGTGTACCTTTGGAGCCTGTTCTGGAACTAGCTCTTGTAGACCAGACTGGCCTCGAACTCACAGAGATCTGCCCGCCCCTGCCTCCTAAGTCCTGGGATTAAAGACATGCACCACCGCCCAGCAAAAAATAAAACAATAATGTAACAGAACGATTTGAATTGCTGTAGATATTAATAAAACTATACCAATAATTAACATAAATGTGATATATACATATATAGGTATATAACCAGTAAAGCAGAAGACAGTGACTATCAGAGAATTATGACAAAAAATTAAATAACTTGATGTGGTCTGTAGTACACCCACCTTAAACATAAAGATTCATTGAGGATAAAGTAAAGTGGAGAAAGATATATGATGCCAATACTAATCTAATGACAGCTCAAGAAGATATATAAATTCCAGACAAAAGTAACTTCAAAACTAGAAAAAATATCAAGGATAAAAGAGGCATTGCATAATGATCAAGGAATCAGCTCTAAAGAAAATGCAAAAAATCCTGCACATGTATACACCTAACAACAGGACATCAAAATACATAAGGCAAGAAATGATAGAACTGAAGAGAGAAGCAGATACATTCATTACTATACTTAGAAACCACAACTTCATTCTGTCAGCAATAGAATACACAGGTAGAATATATGGATATAAGTGACCTGGGCAAAGTAAGGGGCAGTATGTCTACAGGTCTGAGAAGTGTAAAGGTCAGACCATTATAAAGACAACTTTTATATACGGGTACAGGTCAAACTGGATAATCAAGATATTGGACATAAGGAGACCCTCTCTTTCACCCAGGAAACCATTGTAAATCTATAAACCAAGAGGCTTAGGCTAAGGAAGCTATAGAAGGAAAAATTAAGATTAGACCAACATTTTCTAATGTGCTCTAGGAAAGTTTCCTTTGGCGTTGTAAGATCTGCAGTCCAGTAACTTAGGAAAATGAGTGGGATCCCCACAATGAATACACATTTTAAAGGCTCTAGAAAGTTCTTCTGTTAAAAAAAATAAAACAAAACAAATAATACAACCATAACAACAACAATAAGACTACTTAAATCAGCTGAGCATTCCTAAAACTTGATATGGATACTTTCTGTTTTTTATTGTTGTTGCTGCTGTTTTGTTTTTGTTTTTGTTCTTTTGTGACCCTATTAACATCACTGGGAACTAATGAACTTCAGAATAGACACTAAATATACTAAGCCTGTAATAGGCAGATAGAATCGATGAGACCTGCAGATTACTAGGCCTTGGAGTATACCAAAAGAAAGGGATGATTCGAGTTCGCAAGTATCCTGCTTCATTGACTAGAAAGAGAGAGTTGTGCTGTTAATCACAACATGACAGGTGCTATAACCTATTTGGAGGGAAAGATGCAGTTGTTGGGTATGTTCCAGTAGTCATGTGTTCCTCCTAGCAGCCTTCATGAACTTGTCTTCATCAAAGTACCAACAGTGTCACCCTTTAAAGGTCTGCTTCTTGCCTGTCACTCATCATCTTGAGGGCAAGAACTGTCTTATTCACCATCCTGGTCACCTCGGAGCAGACAGAAGCTCAGGGACAGGTCAAATCTTCAGGAGATTGATGAAAATTTAGATTCAGATCGGAAGACAGGTGCTGATGTGAACTGGAGGTTGGTTAGCCTACAGGTGAGAAGTTAAACTGTGGAAATCAAATTTATCGTCATTAAGAATTTAGTGGGCAATAACAAAATCAGAGTACAGAGTCAGTGTGTTCAGGAAAACCAAATGTGTAAATCAACAAATGTAGATTTACGTAGAGGGAAACAAAAAGCTACGTGAACAGGTACGAGGAGGGGACAGTATTGAGTCAGGGAATTCATTATAGAAGTGAGGAAGAGTTTGAGTGACATCTCAGAGAAGTCTGCTGAATGCATTTGTTGGCCAGGGACATGGCAGGGAATAAACCATGCCGAAACCTTGGCAAAACCTCCTGAAACTCCATGGAAATTTCTATATGTTGAGCCATTTCAGATGCTCAAAATCCTTTTTCAACTTTACATAAATAATATTCAACTATGGATATCCATTAAGAGTTTAAGAAGATGGAGACTGAAAATTAGCTATAAATTTGTGGTCCTTAAAAATTATGGATGAGCTGTGGGTCAGTACATGGATAGAGTGCCCCTGGAGTGACTTTATAAGGGAGTGGGCAGAACAGGGTCAAAGGGAGCAGTCATCCATTACTCTTTGGGGTAAACATGATCTATCTCACTTGCTCTATAGTCCAGATTGGCCTTCTACTTGCAACCAGCCTCCCCAGTACTGGTATTATACACATCTGCTACCATGCCCAGCATGAGTTACTTTCCTAACTGTTACTTGGGGACAAGAAATAGAAAACAGCTCTTTATAGATGGAAGATGTGCGTGAAGTTAGAAAACATATCAGGTGAATGAAGCCGTTTTACACATGAGCCTATTTCAAAGTTCATGAGATGGAATTTGTAGAGTATGAGAACACAACAGAAGAGAGAATGAACTACTCTAAGAAAGAAAAAGAGAAAAATGCTAACCAATGAAAGAAATTGGGAGAAAAGGTCATGGTTTGGATTTTCACAAATAAGAATAACGGATGCAGATGTAGTTATCCTTAACCATCAAACTACCGGAATGGGAGCAGAAGTAAATCTTGTCAAGTGCCAAAGAAAGAACATTCTAATATTTGTGGTCTTTGACACCAATGACAATGAAATGAGGAGAGTTTGAGCAATAAAACAATAGTACAGTGTCTCCTTCTTATTGGCTCTCAAATGGGCATTAGCATATAGGCCAGAAATTGAAGTGGTAGAGAGGCAAGCTAAGAGAGTTCACACTGGAAATGTTCAGGTTTGGGGATAATATGATTTACACATAAAAAGGATTTATTCAAGATTTTTTTTGTAGTTGAATAGCTCATCAGAAAAGACTGCAATGACTGAGAATAATTTAAATAGAAAATGGAAGAGTGATCTTCCAATTCTATCACATGTCTAACTACCTGTTAATTATGGTTGCATGTTAGAATCATCAGAGTGATTCAAATATGCTACATAAGAACACACTCACTTATTTTCATTCCAGTGTCCAAAAACTAGGGTTACCTACTCCAGATGTAATCCACAGACTGGCAGCTTCTCCATCTTTGGAGATCTTGTTTGTAATGAAAACTTTCGGGCACCACTTACACTGTTAAATCAGAGTAGCCATTTTAACAAGTGTCCAATACACATTGATTTGTGCATACACTAAAATCTAAAGTGTTGAACTGAAGCATCATCTAGAGTGGGGCCCACACATGTCCCCCTTTTTGAAGCTAACCTATAAGGTTCTAATGTGCAATCAGAGTTGAGACCATCCCTGATAGGAAGAAAAGATCATTTCAAAATTTCCTTAAACTCTTGTGATAAAAGTTTGTATCATTCTACATATATACCAAAAATTATATGCAAAAACTGGCAGCACCCAAATGATGCCTAGAGTTAATACCATCATACCAAAGAGAACATCATGGTTTTAATAGTGTACTATAGTTATACAAGATTGCAGGAATCTGGGTGGTTCTAGGCATCTTTAGCCTCCTTATTCCCCAGGGAAAGATGAGTGCACTATCTGCCCCTTCTGCAGCCCCATGACACAGGACAATTAGATCCACAGCCCCACGATGGAGGACAATCAGACACAATAGAGAGTCAAGTCAAATCAGGAACTCAGTTTATTACTGTGAGCATCAGCTTATATAGGTTAAGTGACATCCTATGATTTGGGAGTACCTCCAGCCAATGAGAGACAGCCAAGCCCTCCCTCTGGCTGGAGGGGAGTCTACCTAGATTTTGCTGTCTCATCCTCACTTGGTTCCCTCAAACTAGAGCCAGGCTTTTCTCTGTCCTACAGGCCCTGAGATAATTTTGGCCCAACAGGGTGCATTATATGTGGGAGCTCTGAACTCTTGTTTGTGACTTCTTAATAGTGTCTCCTTACTTAAAAGGGCAAAAGAAAGCATTTTAAGTGAGGAGAGATCATGCCTAGCATGAGACAAAGCGTTGTCTATCATTATCTAAGAAGAAGCAGGATTCATCACTGGAGGACTTCCAGCTCATAGGTTTTCCAAGCACCCACCCAGTAAAGGAGGATGCAGAAGCAAAGGTAAAACCAAGAAAAGTTAAGAAGGCTGCTCTTGCACTTCATTTTTTTTTATCAAAGGAGTAAAACATTTTTGGGGGGAGCAGTTTGGCAAGTTTTCTACCACTGGACTATATCCCCAGTCGTATCTCCATTTTTTTTTATTTTAGAGTTGGTCTCATTAAGTTGTTCCAAACTGGCATTGGAATTGATCTGTAGTCCACGTTGCCCTTGAATTTATGATCCTCCTGCCTTAGCTTCCCTAGTAGTTGTTATTGCAATTCTGCACCATTAGTCCCAGAAAAAAAATGTAAAAATTTGAGCAAGACGGGGGAGATTCTCAGTGGGTAACATCACTTGCTGTGCAATCATGAATGCCTGAGTTTGAATCCCCAAATCTCTTATAAAAAAGCTGAACATGGCCACATACATACCCATCAGGCCAGAACTGTGAATGGCAGCAACAAGAGGATCACTGGGGCTTTTTGAGTCCCAGTCTACTTCCAGCTTCAGTGAGAAACCCTGTCTGAAAGGGATAAGGCAGAGAATGATAGAGCATGACACCTTACATTCTCCTCTAGCCTCACATGTGCACCCACACACATACACACAGATACCAGTACCATGCCACACATATAAACACCAAAAAACCCTAACTTAAAATATATAGTCAAAATCCTTTTAACCTAATCTATCTTCTCCTCATTTATCTAAAATGCATAGAGAAAAAGAGAGGAGAAGCAGGGTGGGTGGCCTGTGGACCACTTTGCAGAGTGATCTGTCAAAGTTACCAGTCTCCACCAAGAGCTTTACCCATTGAGTTACTTGCTTCACACTGGGAATCTCCCTTTCTAAAGTTATTTGCAAAACATGTGAAAATATTTCTGTTTCAGAGTGATCTGATCTTTAGCATTTCAGGTTTCCTATCTTGTTCCTTGAAAAGAAGAGTTACAAAACCTGCTACGACTTACTATAACAATACAGAAGCACTCTGTAACACACACTAAACACATTACAGAGTTTAGCAATTCTTTGAGCTGGCTAACTTGACATGGAAAACAATTTATAAGAATACTGTGCTGTGTTCTCAGTTCTTCTGTTACACGATGTCTCAGCATTAACAAGAGTAACACCTAAGCTCTTCCACTTCTTAAATGAACTGAAACCTTATTTGAGGTCTGTAGGCTGCTTTATATTGATTCTGGGGAAATTACTTCTACCTGGAAATAAAAATGACAATGTTTAAGCTTCTTTATTCTTCATTCCTGTGTGCTATTATTTCTAGAAATGCATATATTAATATCTTACATATATTCTCTTGAGCACCGGGCTAGAAAAGTAGTACTCTACTTGTTTGTTTACTTCTTTTTAAACTGCCACAGTATCTTGTACAAGTATATGAGAACATGTACTCAATTTAATTTATGCTCTTGTTCTTGTTGGCTTGTTGCTTGCATTTCTACTCATTTGGCCTTTGAGAACTAGGCAGTACTTTTTACTTAATCACCTCTCAGTATTGAGACTGCTTAATGGATGCTGGTGATGCCAAGGAGATCATATAAGAGTATGCCCATGTTTGTTTTATCTTATACCTTCTCTTGGACACAGTGTGCTGGGAGCATGAATATAATAAAAACTGAAACTCAGCTCTTTCTTAGACAGCTAAGAGAATATGGTCATTAAAATCTGGCAAGTGATGAAATAGATGTGTCTACACAAAGGGTATCAAGAAAGACCTAACCTGCATTTGCAATGCAGTCTTCCTGGAGGAGATGTTATCTAAGCTGAAGCTTCTGACAAACCTGTACTAGAAAGACAAGGAGAAGACTATTAGTTGTCTATTCACTATGCCACCCTTCTAGAAACAGTTCCAGATTCTTAATAATGCTGATTCATGGAAACATCTCCCACTAAACAGAAGATACAGGACTTTTTTTTAAAAAAAATACTGTATAGACCATTTCTGGGCCATATCAAATAAGTACCTGAAGAATATCATGTTACTTAACATGGCCACAAAATAACATTTTTTCTGATGAATAATATAACCCTTACACCATGAGAAAGGCATTTGCTCTATAATAATAACATCACTAGACAGCCAAGAATATAAGATTTCTGGCCACTCAATTAGTCCATCATCTGCCTCATAAATAGCACTGCTGGGCAAAGGTGCCAGCTCCCATTTTCTGCTTGAGATTAGGGAAAGTTTCTCAGTACACAAAAGAGTAACTGGGCACCTCAAATGGATATTTCTGATGGACGCTTTGTATTGTCTCATTCGGAAACCAGCAACACTATATAATAGCAATCCTGTTTTGACAATGAGGAAGCTGAAGGCCCAGGAGGATCATTTGTTCAAAGTCATCAAGAAGTTATTTAGTTGGCTATGAACATAGGGTCTGTGTGAATCCTATGCCAGATTATTATTTCTAGAATGCCACGCTGCCTCTGAAGCTCTCCTTTCTTTTAGTGTATCTCATAATTCTCACTAGTCTTGAACTTTGATTTTTTTCCTCCAAATCAATAAGGAAAAGACACAACAACCCAATAAGTCAAAGGGCAAAAGACTTGAATAGGCACTTTGGACAAGAAAATAGCCACATAGATAATGAGCACATGGAAAGATGTCGAGTTAGCTTCTGTCGCCACAGTGATGTAAATTAAAGCTAAAAACGGGATACTGGTGGACACCAACCACAATGGTAAAAGTCATAAATAATGCCAAATATTTCTGAGAATATGGGGCAACCCCAACTCTAACATATTGCTCATAGGCATGTAAAATGATATATTTACTCCAAAGTTTGTATATCCAGTGGTATGCAGGAATTGGCTCCTGAATTCTCATTGACCACATCTTTTCCTACTTTGAATGTCCCGGATAACTTGAAATTGGCAATTGTGGAGGTATTTACAAATCTCAGACAGAGCTTTTTTTTTTGTTAGAGAATTACCAACACATCACTATATACTTGAAATCAATAATTACATATGTCTTCCAAAGCCTTTGTCCACGGAATTTTTATTTATAAAAACACCAAAATGGAAATCCCCTTAAAGGTCCTCCAACATAGAATGGAACAATAAAATGCAGTACCTTCTTACAACAAATTACTTGCACATTGAATACAAACAAAAAACTGCTTAAAAGCACAAGAGAGATGGATTGTGAAGGCTATTTCATGAGTAACAAATGCATTACACGTGCATGTACATACTACACAATTATATTTATAAGAAGCTCAAGACAAAACAAGTAAATATTAATCGATATTAGAACAATTTTTCTCTAGGATTGGTGGCAGTATTAGCTAGGAACAGACATAAAGGGTCATTTTGGTGTTATAGATATCCTCTCTTGATCAAGATGATACCTTTAAGGGTACGTGAACAGATAGTACGTACACTGTACATTCAAGATATGTATACTTTACCATGTCCAAGTTACACCTCAGTGATGAAGAGTGTATGCACATGCATATGCACAGTCAATAACCCTGTCATTAAGGTGGAAGAGTACAAAGCATCTGACAATGGTGAATACCAACAAGAAGAAAGGCAGCCCAAATCTTGACCAACGGATCCACTCAGTTTTAACTGAAGTCCAACCCACTGCCACCATGGAAACTTTCACCACCTGTACTGGAAGCACAACTGATGCATGGAGAATTTGCCTCCACCAGCACATACTCCCCAAGCGCATCATTGCCTGGGAAAGGATCCAGTGAACACATCAGCTGTCTCTCCCACACACCTACTGCCGTAACAGCAGAGATACGGAAATGTAAAGATGGGGACTCTTATCCAGCTTGGGTAACATGCCAGCATTTGCTGTCAACAGAGAACACTGAAGCCTGAGACCTTACATACTGAGATATTCAGGAACTCTACGAAGAAGCTTCTAACTAAGTTGCTAAACTTAAGGGGTTTTTCTTCAAAATAAGTAGAAGTTCAAAGAGATGGCTACTTTTTATCATAAGCAATAAGAAAATGAGATACCATGTCATTCTACTGTTTTCTACTCCTGGTAGAATGCAGACCCAAGCCCTTCTCGAGGAGTTATGGTACAGCCATGGCATCAACATACCCCAGACCCTACCATGTTAGTTCCTTTGATCCTTAATGAATGATAATAGAGTGATTCCCCCAAAGAAAGAAGATGTGCAGTTGGGAGCATCCTGTCCTATACACCCATGAACTTCTTAATGCGACTTGGGGAAGTATTAATTGCATACCTACTATGTGCCTCATCAGAGGAAAAAAAAATGTGTCCCTGTGGAAAGATTGGAAAGGAGATGCTCATGTTATTTTTCACTTTACTCTCAGTGCAAGGTTTCTTTTTTTTTTTACTACATATTCATATTTGAATGTCGATGACTTGGGGTGGTGGTTTTGGAATAATTTAGTGTTTTGAGGACACTAGGAACCACATTCCAGTTGCATTAGGCATTACTGAACATTGTTTGAGTTTATGTTCCCCTACAAGCCAACCCTAAAACAAGAAATCAGATAAAGACAGTTTATTTGAAGGCTAATTAGAGGAGGAACAGAGAAGTAAGCCATAAATGGGGGAAAGCCTAAAAGGGTGTGCAATTCAGCAGGCGATTGCTACAGCATCTGGACTATAATACCACTAGGGAAGCTCAGGAAACCCAGTTTAAAACACACCACAGAGTGAGCCCACCCATGGAAAGGGAGCTAGATTTGATTTTTAAACATCAACTCCCATCTGTCATTGGTTGAGGACTGCTACCAAAGAATGTTAATTTCCCAGCACTTCTGGCTTGCCAAGCAGATGGCAAAGTGGGCTCTTTGACAAAGAAGTGTGTATGCTGGCATCTGAAGTTAGGCAGGTGTGCTCCCAAGAGATAAGGGCTAGAGAGGATTTTAACAGGGTACCAATCACATCTGCTACCAAATAACGTCAAACAATGGCCGGGAATTTCTGTGCTTGTGTGATCTATGCCTGCCTTTTAGAAGTGTACATACAGAAAACTTAAAGGCCACATCAACTAAATCCACACATGTGTTAATCTTTAATTATTAGGTGGCTCATTGAAACAGAAACCGGAGAAACGCAGTACAAAGAGTTCTTCAGGACCTTAGACCTGAAAGTTGTTTTCCACTTTTACTACCTAGTTCACTTCTTGGCATAAGTTGTCCAGGTCAGTAAAAATAGAGGTAGAGACATAACTCCACCCTCTTCAAGTCAGTATGAGCACCAGGGTTTCGACCTTTCAGAAATGCAGTAGATATTGTACTGCTGTGTGATGCCCTCTTTTTGCCTCAAGGGCACATTATTTCCAAATCCAGCTACCAAATTTCAGGCAGAGTGATCTGCTCAAGAAACTATTGTGATTAGCTAGTCCAGTTTGAGACCTTCCTTAGTTTCCAGCTGCCTTCAGGAAAAAGTTTATTTTCCAACTTTAGTACATAAGACACTGTGGTCTTTTCTTGGCTCTTTAATTTTCCACTATGGTGAGTCTCTTTCTTTTCCCCAC
Source organism: Ondatra zibethicus (assembly GCA_004026605.1). NCBI lineage: Eukaryota > Metazoa > Chordata > Mammalia > Rodentia > Cricetidae > Ondatra > Ondatra zibethicus. The sequence continues at coordinate 35,871 of PVIU01007139.1, read as the reverse complement.
ATTCCTTAACACAAAGTAGGAGGAACAAAACAGGAAAAAAGAAACAATTTGTATGCAAATTTTATGGTCACAATTCCCACCTGCTAAGTTCTTCTCACCAGTTCCAAACCTCTGGCCAAGCCTCTACCCAGGATGAACTCTTTAACATTCTGAACCTCTCATTTAGAGGTTAATTCCACCAAGAAGTCTTCCCTTAATACCTCAAACTTCTGTCTTCTTAGAAATCTGAACATATTTTGTAATAATGCCTTTTGTCTTTTTTTCTGAATGCTCTAAGCAGTCAGAACTGTATTTATGGTCACATGACCCGCCTAAAGATTTATTCAAAGTTGCTAAGAATTTTTTCTTTTACTTCATAAATGAAAAGATCATTCTTCATCTAACCTGTTTCCTCTCCAATTCTGTGTTGCATTGCACCCCACTACTATACACATGTGTGTGCACATGCTCACTTATATGTCCTTCGCCCTCCACTACACACCAACACAGTAGACCTATTCCCTGTAGCCCACTCCACCGTTTTACCTTCTCTTGTCATAGCAATATGGCACTTCACTTTCTGGTTTGCCTGTGCTAACCAATTCAGAGAATACAGTCATGCTTTAATGTCCTTCATCTCCCCAGGGTTTACATAATGCCCAACATAGTATACTCACTTAGAACCTGTTGAAGAAATGAGTCTTTGCTATAACTGATGATGAGATACAAGATAAATTCTCTGTATGACCTCTACTTCTCAACAAAGCAAAAAGACTCTGCCAGACCACCATTCCAGTAGCGGAAACCCATCAGTAAGCCTGAGAATCAGCAATCATTGTCAGCATTAAAGATAGAATCACATAGAGTGATATCTTTGGGTATTAAAGAAACTTTTCTCTCCTGGCTAGGTAAACTACTTCAAAAGGCCCCTTGTCAGTGAGATGGCTCAATGAAAGTCATTTGTCAATTACAGGAGAGCGCCCGTGTTCAGGAAAGGGAGCTTAGATATCCTGAGGGTTCTGTGGATGGCCACCATCTCTGAAGTAGCAAGAAAAACCAACCTGCCGAATCTCACACATCACAGCATTTAGCTGGAAGGAAGTTGCAATAGAGAAATAGTGAGTATGGTTAGAGATGGAAGGATTTTTTCCCAAATTTTCTACCTTGATGCCTTTACTGTGGTAGCATAGCATCACATGCAATATTTTAGGTTCCCAACAATAATAGGGCTATAAGCCAAAAGACTACAATTGAAGTTCCACGGTGAAACAAACAGATGAAGTCATATCAGCGGTTGTATCCTTTGGGACATTGAAAGGCAGCCTAAGTTACCTCTGATGTGCTCTCTTTAGAGTTATTGCTCCTATGAGATGAACAGTGTATTTTTGTACTGCCAATAGTTTTGCTTGTGCACTATATCTCAGACATATTTGAAATACAGAAAAAGTCACAGAAAAGTAAGTAAAATGGTTTGTGCTAAAATTTATCATCCATGTCCAGTCAGCTTGTTATACAGTGTAAGTGAATTGTCAAGTTTTTACTCCTGTGCATTTTTTATCATCAAAATTATCACAAAATATGAAAATAATGTTCCTGTTTGTATGATAAATTTCATGATTACAATATACATCAAAAATGTTAATAGCATAGGCACAATCAAATAGACATGACTTTTTTAGATGATAGGACACAGTTTTCTGTGTGTTCAGGTTTTTATATTTTCATTTTTCTTCTAAGACACTCCAATATGCATAAGAAATTTAAACTGTCCTGTAAAATTAAGCATAGTATTATGTCAAATTTGGTGTGTATGTGTGTGTGTCGGGGGTAAGGTCTAAGGCTTGCTGTTGCTCTAATGAGAACAACCACTTGTCTCCAGCAGGAATTTGAATAGGATCAAATTAAATGTCATCTGTTTATTTAAGATGTAAATGATGTGCATGTAGCACAGTAAGAGCCTATGAGTACAAATGACCTACCATTCCCTGTCACTGGAGGAACTTTAAATCAGCAAGAAAGAACAAACTCTGAAGGTTCAGTCAACACATCTCTGGGCTCTGGTGTGCTTGGCACTATTCTATGTGCCTAGGATATAGAGGATTAAATGAACCAAAATCCCTGCCTCAGAAAGCACATATATCCTACTGGTAAACTGCCTTTGGGAAAGGATGATACTCAAGTACCCTAAAACCTATGATTTACATCTGATGTTTTGCAGTAAATCTGAAGCAACTATCATTGTTACCAGTAAAGGTTTTCTTCTTTGTTTATCTGTCTGTCCCCCCACCCTCCTCCTGCCTGGCAACATAGTGTTAACCTCACAGATGTTAGGAGAAAGACCACTGACCAAAATCCTGGCCAAATTAATTAAAGTAAGCTTTATTTGTAATGTAAGCATTATATTTGAGAAGCTGTCTCCTCCTAAAGCAGGGTTTAAGAGATCAATGTTGGACATGCAGAAGATAAGAGATTTTATGGCTCTGGTTTCTCTCAGAAAGGAAATTTGGTAAATAAATAAGCAGAGTTCAAAGAAGGAGAACATAGGCATGGTTGCGGTTTCCTGGAATAGGCAGTTTAGAACTATTTGTAGTTAAGATTATTGGTGGGCATGGCCCAATCCTTTAGAAGCAGAGGTTTAATAATGAATGGGATTGAACCTAGTTTGCCTTTACTATAAGATAGCTTTCAAGTCAAAGATGGAGGCAGGCTGGTTTATCAATAGGAAAAAAGCATGATGCAAAGGAAACATTTTAATTTATGGACAGTATTCTCTCTTTTCACATATTTTCTTCTCTCAGGTTGGGTAAGCATACTTGTCACTGGTAATAGAGTTTTGTCTTCTCGTTGAAGTTTCTGTTGGAGCATATATTATTTATAGGAGTTCAGCATTCAATGTAGGACAGAATATGGTTGCTTCTCATGGGCTGTTGTCTCATGTTTGACCCTTTGACTTTGCCATGTCAGTATCCTCAATGCTGTAATCAACTATAATTAATTCTAATGCAGAAAATAAATTAATCAATATCCAAATTCCAAATCAGAGATAAAGTCTTTACTTTGCTGAAGAAAGTCCCCTTAGGAAACAATGTTCTGGGTGCGATATTTAAATCTGGGCTGGTCTACATGCTAAATTTGTGATCTTGAGCAAGCTGTCTAAATTCCCTGAGACACAGTTTCCTCGCCTGTAAATGGAAATTATGCTCTCTCCCTCCTTTGGTGTGAGTATTAAATGAGGCAACGCGTATAGCATTCTCCACATTATGACAGTAGTAACCCGATGCCCCTTACATTGCATCCTTACATCTACTTCCTTTCCCTGACCTGTCTATATTTCTTTAGTTGATGTACACAATCATCTCAGTAGAGAGCTAATGTAAAGTACCTGTGATCATTTTTAGACTGGGAGCCTGTGTCACAATTACCAAGTGCCAACTTCCTTTTCTCTTTAATGCTTCATGAGTATGAGTGTTTTGCCTGCATACACATCTGTGCTCTATGTGCAGGCCTAGTGACCTCAGAGGGCATCAGATTCCCTGGGACTGGTGTCACAGATAGTTATGAGCTACTATGTGGGTGCTAGGATTAGAACCTGGGTTCTCCAGAAGAGTAGTCAGTGTCTTTAACTTCTCTCCAGTCCGAGGTGTCAACTTTGAAACACATGCTATCCAGCTATTCTTTATTTACACTGATACATACCAACCACTCCACTTGTCCAGTAATCTACTGATAGAAATTTGTCACCTTTTCATTTCATCAAATATACTTTTTAAAAAAAACTGAGGAAGATCCTCATTTAAAGGAAAACAAATGAGAGCACCAAGACAAAGCAGAAGATACAGATGGAGTACTCTGCTTGTTATTTTGTTTTTGTTCTCAGACAGTCTGTGGATTGTGCTAGTTTGTCAGAAACTGTTGATAAGCTGACATTTGACTTTTAGTTTATTCTCTAACAGTTTTAATGAGATTAGGTATGATCATCATCCCCATTCTACAGATGAAGAGCTGAGGCATACATGTGCCCATACCAACACTGAGATGTGAAGCCACACTATGCCATCAATATCAACACCTTTCTGAAGACCAAGGTCTAAGCAAGCCCAATCACAGAAATAATCATAGCTTTGGCCATAAGCTGCCAGACCAGGAAAATGAGAGCGAGCAACAACTGAGACACTCTTTTGAGTTTTAAGAGTATTAACTTTGAGCTGGGCTGTGGTGGTGCAAGCCTTTAATCCCAGCACTTGGGAGGCAGAGGCAGGCAGATCTCTGTGAGTTCGAGACCAGCCTACAAGAGCTACTTGGTCTACAAGAGCTAGCTCCAGCACAGGCTTCAAAACTACAGAGAAACCCTGTCTTGAAAAACCAAAAAATAAAAAGAGTATTAACTTTGTGTGGGCACCTTGGGAGAAAAATTATTTCCAGTGGAAAATATATTTTCTAGTAAGATTCTTTTATGCTTTGCATAAGGTTCTAAGGTTCACTGTTCTTCGTCCAGGAGAGGTGTTAACATGTCATCAGGCAGAACATTCTGTTGTCATTGTTTCTTCAGTCATCAGCCTTAATTTTCATTGTTCTCATCTTTAAAACCCATTTGAGGAAAAATGTAACTTGACAAAGAACTCATCTGATGGAGGCATTTTTTTCATGAAGTATAAATTTAAGTTATTATTTGCAATTTCAAATATTTTATGGATGCGGGTTATACAGTGTTTTGATCTTTTTCCATGGGCCAAAGCTACTAACAGTGTAAATTCTACTGGAATGCAGATGCTTATGCTCAGAATGAGTGCATATTTGCTTTTATTTGTGGGGGAAAAGGGAATAATTTCATGAATGAATGTGTAATACCATTCTTTATGCAGTTGCCTTTCCCCTAAAATCCTGACTTAGGACCAGTAAACTGTCTCCTACAAACAAATTATCCTAAGTTTGGAGTCTGATAGGACCCTTGATAGAGAGGAAGGGGCCAGAAGTGGGAAAGAACAAATGCTCATTGAAGCTCAAGCCCTGTCTCACATTGTAATTATTTCCTTAGTGCCATCTGGGATTGTCTTCCAAATGTCTTACATGCATGGTGCCCTGACCTCCAAACAAGCTTCTCTGGGATCCCAAACAAAGACAATGACTTTAGGCATCTAATTTAATTCAGATTCATTCTCTGAAAGAAAGAGATAATCCTTCCTTCAAAGGGTCATTGTGATAACATGTAAAAGGTGCTTGGCCTGGAATTCAGTATTCACATACTTATTAAAAATTGTACTTCCTAGGCCAGAGAGTTGGCTCAGTGGTTAAGAGGGTAGGCTGTTCTTCCAGAGGATTCGGGTTCAGTTTTGAAGCCAATCTAGCCTTCTCAGTGTGCTCTAAGTCAATGATAGCTTTTTGTTTTGGATTGGTTTTGCATTTTTGTTTGTTTTAACTTTGTTTGTTTGTTTGAGATAGGGTCTTTCTACATAGCTCTAACTGTACTGGAACTCACAGAGATCCACCTGCTTCTTCTTCTTTAGTGAGTGTTGAAATTAAAGGTGTGCACCAGGACACCCAGCAATAGACTTTGTTTCAGTAAACAAGATGACCTTTAGTCGCATTACTTTGGAGTCAGAGGCAGGTGGATTTCTGTGAGTTCCAGGACAGCCAGAGGTATGTAGTGAGACCCTGTCTCAAAAATTGGTATATAACTGCTGAGGAATGACACCTGAGCTTAACCTCTGGATTCCACAAAAATGTGCACATACACACACACACACACACACACACACACACACACACACACACACACACACACACACACAAGTTCATTCGGTCTTTAGATTCTTCTGTTTGTGTTTTTCATGCTCTAGACACCCTTCTGTGTAAAGAGAATGTACTAGTAAACCACAAATACACCGTACATGGCAGAATTTGTATTCCCACGAGGACAGCAGAATATAGAAACAAAGAGATGATGGTATATCATAATTGGTGCTGGGACAAAGTCAAAATAAGATATTGATGGTGGTGGTTGTTTTTCAACTGAAGGTGTTATCAGGGCATATGTTTAAAGGGAAGTGAAGGAAAGGAGCACGCAGGTTTACTAGGTCCCAGAAGAAGTGAGACCCAAAAGTACAAAGAGCAATGTAGTAGAAGTACAGCAAAATGGGAGTCTAGAAAAGTCAGCATGGGCAAAGCCCTGTGTAGTTGCTCACAGTCAGAACCCGGGATTTTACTCTGAACATGATGGAAAATGCTTGAGGGATTTAGAACCAGGAAGGTGGCATTTTTCATAGAATAATTTTTCTTCATCTGAAATGACCAGCAAAATCAGAAACAGAGATCGTTGGATGCCTAATGCAGTGCTCTTCCTACTTGCTCCGCATTCTCTAGACCTAAATGTCCTTGGTTTCCTGATTTTATTTTACTTAACATTACTGGCTGTGGTCTCCTTCCTAAATCTTAAAACAACTGTTGCCTGTTCTGTGCATTTGACTCCTTTGCCATTTGGCCAACCAGCTTTAGCAGTCTCCTAGTTCTATGAGCATTGCTCCAGTTACAGCTATTAAACAAGATTCATTACCCATGAACTTGCTCTGCAAGCATTTAAGCTTGGCCATGAAAGGAAAGTCGGGGCATAAGGGAATGAAAAATAGTAGCTCTGATAAGAAAGTTTAACTTCACAAATTTCTAGGAATCTTCAGATATTGGGATTTCTTTTTTTTAATTAACTAAGTGAAAGTTGCCCCACATTATGGAAATGATTATATTACATTATCTTTTCTTCAAGATCAATATGAAATAAGGCAAAAGCTGCAGTTGTATACTGCATCTGCTTTCTCCCTTCACCAACACTCTTTTTGTTTGTTTTCTTTCTCAAACCTCAGGTTCAGTACCTTCACATTGAAAGGGATCCGTTTTCCTAGCTAAGCCTCGGAAGACAAACTTAGCTTGTTTGGGAAATTAACAAAATGGGTTGTTTAGGCTGCTTTTCAGTATCAACACCCACAGTGTGAGAATTTATCCCTGTGAAGTAAATATCAAAACCTGCATGATGGGCTCTCCCAGGCCTGTACTGCTGTTCTAGTATTGATAGAAGCAACAAGCAGTTTGATATACATGATTCTAGGCATTCATGTGCAAAGGGAAATGTGTGATCAGATAGTCACTTGTTTGGCTTCATCCACAGCTTAAATTTGGTGTCCTATGAAATATGTAATGTTTCAAAGGCAGAATGATTATTTCTGTTCACTTATTAAGGGATGACTAACTTGCTTTTGGCTGCTCTACAAATGAATCACGGTAACAGTTCCCAACGTTGGACTTCTGGTGTTCTGATGTAATGCATGGCTATTAAAAGAAGAGGAAAGCGAGTGGGTGAGAGTGAGCTCATGCAAAGACAAAACGTAACACACAGTGAGCTAGCGTAATTTATGAACTGCAGAGACCAAATCTATCTGCTTCAAGGTGTTTTCATGTGACCTGGGTGAGGATATCTTGCCAGATACTACCTGGTCACCTATAGTGGCAGAATATAGAACCTAAATAAGACCTGGAATTTGGAGGGATTCAGTGCAGAAGTCATTTGATGTAGGGGATAAAAGCAACCTATTCCTTAAAAGTATTTCTAATCAAATTTGATTTAGTGTCATTTGGATGGTAATATCTGAGGGCAAGCCACATAGCTTAGAAAAACAAACCAACATTACCTCTTGGCTTTCTGTTTTGTTTTAATGTGTGCAGATTATTCTACAGTAGCAGCAGAAAATAGGGTGGGGACATGAGACAAGGAAGATAATAAGCTGGAAAAAGGGATGCTGTGCCAAGTCCCACCGGAGTGACTTGAACTGCGTCTTGCCAGAGACCAAGAAATACACATCTTTTCCAAGTGTTTCCTCACAGTGGGGATTGCTGAGTGACTACTTGAAGGAACTCCCAAAGCATGTGAAGGACCCTACATGGTCAGAGTCAACATCCTCCCTTTCCTCCCCTCTTTATAGCAAAATCGCATCAGATCTCGTATCCCACATGTAATTTTCCTGTGCTAATCAGCAGTCAGAAGCAGACACTTCCTTCCTTCCACATCCCTTCTGTACCCTCCTCTACAAGGTGTCCCTGCTGTCTTCTGAGGAAGGTGCGAGTGTGCCAAGGAAAGGCAGAAAGGAAATTAGACTCTGGCCTGTGGTGACCCGCAGCCCATCCTGGCTTTGTCCCAGACTCTGCCAGAAGGGAATTAGAAAGGCCAGTGCTTCCCCAGAATGAGAATCACTCAGAGAAGAAAATCTTTTAAGCATATCCATTTTATTTGTCCTGTTTTCTTTCTGCGTTTCATCTAGTTTTAGATCTGTCATCACCTTAAAAGGATCTTCAGTGTGTTGGAAAGTGTGCCTCAAGTAGCTCTAATAAATCTCAATTGTTATTTATGATGTTAACTTTTTTTCACCTAGTATCTGATTGTATAGTTTACAGATCTCATTTATCTTAGAACAATGTGACATTACAAATACAATGGTGGATTCTTAAGAGAGTCTGCACTAGGTAGGTCCTCTGTGTATATGTTATTGCTATTAGCTTGGTGTTCTTCTGAGACTAATAATAGTGGGAGTGGATGTCTTTTCCTGCTTGTAGGACTACTTTCTTCCTATTTGGTTACCTTGTCCAGCCTTGGTATGAGGGAATTGGCCTTGTCTTACTTCATCTTCTTTTGTCTGATTTGACAGTGGTCTCTTGAAGATCTGCTTTTTTCTGAAGGGAAAAGGAGGGGGTGGATCTGAAGGTAAAGGGGAGGTGGAGCTAGCCAGCAGAAGTGAAGGGAGGGGAAACTGTTGTTGAAATGTATTGTATGAGAGAAGAGTCTATTTTCAACAACAACAGAATCAGCTAGGCAAAAATACGCTTCTTATTCTGAAAATATGAGATCTGAAGTCTTAGACCAAAAGCAGCAGTGTGACATCCCTACGATCTCCAGCATATCTAAAGTAAGCAGAGAAGCCATGTTGGAATCTCACACATCTTATCACCAGATTCTCTTGTGCCTCCTGGCTCAAAGGAGGAATAACTAATAAGCTCTTCTCTGAAAAGCTTTATCTGGTAATTCTAGACACTGTAAGAAGAATAGAAAAGTATAAGCTCAAAACCTACCCCCTTCACTATTTGTTCATATTGTCATGTGATGTGGAAGTCTAAAGATGAGGTTGAGCTTAGCTGTCTGCATCATCTCTGATCTCTCTTATTGGACCTCCCAGTATGCTCAGTCATTACACTGACAGTTAGCTATCTGAACCAGGTAGCCTGACAGTTCTCCATCTTTGTCTGATTCTTCTTTGTCCTTTCTGTTGAACTTGTGTTGGTCTCAGACTGTGTTCTGCTATGAAGTTGGGCCTGATTTAGAGTCCTGCATCTGGCCTTTACTTTGCAAGCCATGTTAGTTGACTTATTGAAGCTCATTAAGCCTCAGTTGCTCCAACTGCAAAATGGGGGTATAATTTAAACGTTTCCCATCTTGATCTTGAATAAAGTTTTAAAATGTGTTTTAAATGTTTAGCAGACTAGTCACTAGTACTATTATTATTCTTAACATGAAGGGTGAAAAGAGCAAAGAAGCTGACAGTTTAAATGGTATGTTCAGAGGCTTGGAATGAATTTCAATTTAGAATTCAAGCCTAATGTCTTTAGAGGCAAATATATAATAATCAAAATATGATCAGGATTTATATAGGCGTGGGCTTTACTATTACAAAGTACTTGGTGTTGTTTATTAGAATCCTCTCATTTTCAATACTGTATTTCATGTAATTTTGCATGCATGAATACAAGCAAACTAAATTCAGGAAAATTATCATATTACTGACAACACAGTAGATTTGGTGAATACTTATTGAGTGTGTCTTGGCTTAATGGCATCTATACATAGCCATACAAATGCAGACTTTCCATAAATCCATGTGACAGGTTCAGGCTATGTTAAGGGTCAGGGCTACTAATATGTCTTACTTTCTCTTCCTTTTCTTTTCTTAAAGCCTCTTAACCAATTTATTACTACACTGATGTTGGTTGCTGATGTTTATATTATAGATTAGCTGAAGCATAGCTTCCATCTCTCTGGCTTTTCCTTTTTTTTCTAAATCTTGCAAATAGACATTGTACCACAACTTAGAATGTCCGGGTTCTACTTCTCTCCTTAGGGCTCCTTTCAGAAAGCAAATCACAGCATTCTAAAAGCATGCAAACATGTATTATATGTAAGATATCTGACCATGACAATGTTAGTGTCCAAGAGTGAAAATGTGTTTATCCTTGACATGTAGTCATTAGATTCAATGATGAGAGCTGAGTAGTTTCAAAAGTCACAAAGAGGCATCTCAACTTTCAGTTTCTATTCTACCTTCTCATCTCTTATTCTACAGCACAATCTCACAGAGTCTCTCTTGCCAGGTGGGTGGCCTTAGGCACCACCCAGCTGCTTTGTCATTTATTCTCTGTCATCCTGTGGCTCAGAAGCAGAGTAACACATGTGCTACCCACCACTCCATCAGAAATTCAAGACAACAGCATCTCTACTGCTGAGTTAAGACATTTTCTGGTCTCAAGCCAGTAAGGTTCCTTCCCATTTTCCAAGACTCTCAACAATCATCGGCTAGCACAGGGGTTAATATGGTGTCTCCTTTCTTCCATGTGTAATCCCAGAGGTCACAGCAGTAGATTTGCAAAGTTGGCAGATCGCTAAATAGTTTATACCTCCCCAACTAACAGGGCATGGTCATTGCAGGAAATGGATGGAAAAATATCCCCTGTTATAATTGGGTTCAGCCCTCTGGCTTAACACCATCTTATTTGGCAATCTTTTCCTCTTGACATACTTGGTAATCACTCTAAGGGAGATTTATTGCACTGTTTATGGAAAGAAACAATGCACTAAATATTACACATATACATGCTTTCAATATCATTTCTCTGTTCTGACTCTTTCACACAAAGTCTTTGATTCTTATCAAAATTCACTCATCTTTATATTCTCCTTTACTTTTTCCTCTTCCAAAATATCCTTTTGCATTTGGAAATTTTCAGTGATTAGGAGTAATCCTAACCAAGACTTGCTGGCCTGTGCTTAGACAAAAGTGGATGGAAAGATACTTTCAGAGCTTAAAACCCTTGAAAGGTATTTTTCCGGCCATTAATCCCAAAATATCAATAGAAAACTTCAGCATATGTTTCAAATGATAAAAATAGCCTACTAGGTATATTTAGAAGACTATATGTGTATGTGAAAGAAATGAAAACATTTTAGCCAACGAAAATACAACAAATCTCTTCTGAGCCTAAGGGGTGGTATTCATGAAGAGATGTGGGGGAAGGGACCACTGGGAGTTTGGATGAACCACTCCATCTCTGGGCTAAGTAAAGTACTTTAACAGCTGGTGCTTCTGAGACATTTTGGAAAAAAAAGCTTACTTTCCCCCTCATTCAGACACACGCACAGTAAAACATCTTAACCAATAATCCATTTAGAACAGATTGAGAGAAGATATAGCAGGGTCATGCAGACTCTTGTGGGAGAGTCATGTTAGGCACAGCCATAGATACACTTGTTTATTTAACACTCCAACACATGTCTCTCACTGGCCTCATTTTTGCAGAACAGCTACATTTACACAGGTACAACAAAGCCATCATGACAATAACTGACTGTGGAGTTGAAACAGTTAACTGAGGGCCTATGTATCTATAGTTGAAACAGAAGATAATGCCATTTTAAGATGCCAGTTAGCCCTAGCTGAAGGCTTCCATGAGCCTTTTTAATTCTCATTATAAACTGAATTGCCAAGAGGAGGTAAAGTGTGATACCCTAGCGCATGGTAGTAGTTCATTTAAATCCCATAATCCCTTCACAAACATACTACCTGTTTTCCTACTTCAGATATTAGATTCTATAAACACTTCCATGTGAATTTTAGCAGCAGAGTTAAAAAAGCATGAATTCAGGAATCAGGTCCTGGCAGGAATCCTCATTGCAGCTCTGGCACCTAGAGGTATGTATGATAAAAGCCTAAGAGCACCGGCCCTGTTCAGACTGCTAGGTTTAACCCGGTTCGACCTATTATGATGCACATGATCTTGGACAAATGATTTAAGTTTTCCATGTCTCATTGCCTTACCTGGGAGATAAGGCCAGTGTTCATATCTACTTTGTGTTCTGGTATAAGTTCTAGGTCAGTTAATCTGTGTTAATGCCTAGAACTGTGCTTGGCATGGAGTAATAGATGTTATTTAGCTTCTTGTATGCTATTTGATGGCAAGTATAAAGTCACTTGACACAACTACAGTCTGACACTAGTCAGGGTGTGTAGAATAATTCTTAGAGTACTGGGGATAGAAACCAGGGTCTTGCACATAATGGGCAAATACTCTACAAGCACACTCCAGGCCTTAAGGTGTATAGAAGTCACATTTTGCTCCTTTAGTATGATTTCAATTTGTCTCAGCTAGACTTTTAACATTTAGTGTCTTTACCATCTGTGCAGACAAGGAACAGCCGAGAAGTAAGGGTTAGTGTCTTAGTTAGGGTTACCATTTCTGTGATGAGACACCATGACTAAAGCAAGTTGGGGAGGAAAGGGTTTATTTGGTCTACACTTCCACTCACTCTTCATTATCAAAGGAAATTAGGGAATGAACTCAAGCAGTTCATGAACCTGAAGGCAGGAGCTGATGCAGAGGCCATGGAAGGGTGCTGCTTACTGGGGTGCTCCCCATGGTTTGCTCAGCCTGCCTTCTTATTGCACCCAGGATCACCAACTCAGCGATGGCATCACCTACAAAAGGCTGGGTCCTCCCCCATCAATCACTAATTAAGATAATGTCCTACAGGCTTGCCTACAGCCTGATCTTATGGAGGCATTTTCTCACTTGAGGACCCTCCTCTCTGATAACTCTCTCTTCTGTCAAGTTGACATAAAACTAGCCAGCAGATCTAGCAAGATAAACTTCTTGACTTTTATAGTAGAGAGTAATTGCATAAGCTTATTAAGGTGCCCTGGAAATTGGTAGTAAGGGACTAGCCTTCAGAAGCCCTCTGCATTCAGAACTGTACCTTCTTTGACTTCTTCCATCATGTTTCCAAGAAAAATAATAAACAAGAGACCTATGTAAGATTTGCAAACATTATTGACTATTTTGGTGACAAATACAAAGAACACAGAAGTAATATTGGTCATTGAAGGTAATACTTCGCAAATGCTAGCACCATCAGAATCTGCCAGATCTATCTAGGTTGCACTCCAGAGAATCTGATTTCTCAGGTCTGGAATAGGGTCTAAAATTTGTATTTCTGAGAAGCCGTTTGGTTGACACTGCTATACTGGGAGCTGCACACGGAAAACTACTGATTTAGTGTATGTCTTGAATCTCTACTACCTATTTGTGGTCTATAGGCAAAACATTTTATTTAAACTCTCTACCTTAGAGATGGAACTAATGACTTTCTCTTTCCAAAAGAAAGAAATATTTTAATCTCTGGAGCTAATGTTACTTACTAATGTCTACTTGTTCATTAAAAAAATCTAACTGTTGTTTTTCTCCCCCGTAGTTGCATACTGCTGTAACCAAGATCCAGGTTCCAAGGCCTGGCTTTAACTATACATTTGCCCACATATGTGTCCTGAATAATGATAAGACATGCATTGTGGATGATATAGTACATGTCCTGGAAGAGTTAAAGAATGCTCGGGCCACCAATCGGACCAATTTTGCTATCACATATCCGATCACTCACTTAAAGGATGGAAGGGCTGTCTATAATGGGCACCAACTTGGAGGTGTCACTGTGCACAGCAAGGATCGGGTGAAATCTGCGGAGGCCATTCAGCTCACTTACTATCTGCAGTCAATCAACAGTCTCAATGACATGGTAGCTGAGAGGTGGGAATCCAGCTTCTGCGACACTGTCAAACTATTCCAGAAATCCAACAGCAAAGTCAAAATATACCCATACACATCCTCATCATTGAGAGAAGATTTCCAGAAGACCAGCCGTGTATCAGAACGTTACCTGGTCACCAGCCTGATCCTGGTGGTCACCATGGCCATCCTCTGCTGCTCGATGCAGGACTGTGTCCGCAGCAAACCCTGGTTAGGCCTACTTGGGTTGGTGACCATAAGCCTAGCCACTCTCACTGCAGCTGGAATCATCAATCTTACTGGTGGAAAATACAATTCCACCTTCCTGGGAGTCCCTTTCGTCATGTTAGGTAATTACTGCCTTTCATTTTCCTTGTTTTCGCTGTTTGTTTCCTGTTTATTGTAGTAACTAGTTTTCTCAAAGAGCCATTTAACAATTGTTTTCAGTTATAGAGATTTCACTTTGCTGAGAAAGCCTGGACCAAGTTCCATCAGTAGTGGTCAGCACTGAGGAACATCCTAATCTGATACAAATGCCAGAAAGTCAAAGACTTTGGCTCTAGCCATGTTCCTACATTTAATAACTCTGTAGTATTTGGCAAATACCAATCTTGGCTGTGCTCTAGTGTGTTGGGGTGTGTTTCCTCAAATCAGACCTAAGTAGGAGATGCAGATAGAAGTAGTTTATTTAGGAGAAAAACTCTAGTACCACCACTATGGAAATGGAAGAGGTGAGTCAGAAAGACAGACAACTCTGAGTAGGTTGGGGTACTGCTGTAGGTACTGTCAGATCAGCCCCCCTGGAGACCTTTAGAAGATGAGGTAGAACACTCCTCAGAAAGATCCTCCCTGAAGGATGAGAAATCTGGCCTATTTACACAGAAGCCCCGAGCTGGGGCTGCTCCCCTGCACAGTTAATCCAACTGCACTTTCTCCCAGCAGCTGTAGAAACTCCCCAGCTGATTCAGGTGAGAAGCCTTGGGAGAATTTTAGAATTGCAAAGGGAAGGGCAAGCAGGCTCTGTTGCCCAGCATCCTTTCTCTATCTATTAATGAATAGAGTAGATGTTAGCATTACACAAAAGGATGTGATAAGTAAACAAGAACTTGGAAAGCCTCCTGTGAAATATCAGCAGCAAGGGTATCTTCTTTATTAATCTTGGTATGAACATCTTACAGTGGTGACCATAGGGCTCTTCCCAAGTTTGTCACTGGGGAAGAGCATCTTGAATTTCTTAATAGAGTTAATGCTCAAAACAAAGTCACAGTGTTCACAGCATTAGCGCTTCTGCCGGCCTGCTATTGAAGATGACATGTCTAGTACATTGGGAGGTAAAGTTCCTGTCAGACAAAGATTGAATGAGGTTAGGTTAGGTTAGTTTCCCCACTCCTCCCCCGTTTCCTGGGGGAACTACTCATCAATTCCTCTAGCAAAATTAAAATGTCACTCGGGATCAGATACCAATGATACAAGACAGTTGTGGTTGTCTACTGTTGTTGACTGAGAACTCACCACGATTTATTCCATTGGTAAGTCTTCTGCCGTGTTTTAGAGTAGCAGTAAAAACCAGAATTTTACTAAGAAATCGCTACTGAATTACAGTTAAATGATAAGCAGGCTTGATGGAGCTACATTCTGCCCTCAATGCTTTGCGACCTATGCAAATTGAGACCTAGTCAATAAACATATACTAGGAGCTTTTGTGGAAAGCAAAGCCCTGTGGAGAAGTCAAGCAGTCAGAGAATCTGCTAAATCAATTTAGTCGTCACTCTTGAAAACAACAGAGAAGGAAGCTGCCTTTCTACCATCTGCATCCAGTCAGATAAGAAGGCAGCACAAGCTCGCCTTTTAAACTGGCTCCAAGAATCTTTAGGTCAATTGTGGAATCCGAGGCAGTTCCTCAAAGAGTGTGGAGGACTGAGTCTTAGTAACTTCCTGGGAGAGTTGAGTCAAGGTTGAAATTAAGATGTGTTGCTCATGATTAGTCACATGCTCGAGTCCTTGGGTTCTTTTTTAACTTTTCATTTTAAAAATAGTGGTTCTGTTGTTGCTTTTGCAAGACGAAGATAAACAAGAATAGGAAATTGGTTGGAAACTGAAGGGAGATACAAAGGTTTATAAGGTGACAAAAAAAGCATGTGAAAGCTTGGGAAAGGACTGAGAGTTTGGCTTTATGGCACTCCAACCTATTGTCAATGATCACAAAGAACATCATAATATTTAAAGCTTCTTAAAATTAAGGAAAATAAACTACAGTGTTTAAAGCTTCTTAGAATTAATCTTAAAGTAATAACATTCCAACCTGATTTTACTAAGTACAATGAACTGAAAATGTTCAAAACTTCTCAAAGCTGTACAAAATAAAAACGAATGAGAATCTTTAATAATTTCCCCAAATTTACATTGCATTTTAAAGACAATTTACGTATTCATTATAAGTAAATATAATATATATGCACATATAAACACCACAAAATAATACATCAGACAATATTGGCACAGTAGGGGAGGTGAGTGAGGGCAGGACCAGATGATGCCCTTAGAGAGGAGTATCTTTAGAAAGCAAGTCCAGAAGTGGGTAAGAAGTTCCACAGCTCCCCAGAGACTGTCACTGAACTTTACCTCGGAATTTATTTCAGAAAACAAAACAACCACCGCAAAGGTAAACAAAGCAGGTATTTGCAGTGAAAGAGGACAAGCAGGACAGGCGCCAGGTCCTTCCTTCTTTGGGATATTTGGGGTACGTTCCCTGAATAGATTTGATGACCATTGTTCCTGATGACAATCCGCCTGCAACCTTTCTGTCCATTTTCAGCCCCTAGGGTTTTCAAATTACTTAGTCATGCCATGAGAGGAAACTACGCATTTTAGTGACTAAGGCCCATTTGCAATAAACACTGAGTGTTTAATATGCTCATAAAGCTCGCAATGCCTGGATTAAGATGCTTGCCCTTCAGGATTTCTCAGATAAACTCTTCATCCTTAGAGTATGATTGAAAAATGAAATATAAGCAAGAGCAGATTCGTGAATGTATTCAAGACCAATGTTTAGTTCTGTTTATTGATGACTAGTCCTAAATTAACAGTAAACACTTCAGAAGACCAAGAAGAAATGCAGCGCTAAGCACTTTGTTCTACACATAAATTAACTGTCTAATAATTTGTTGTCTATAAAAATGCTTATTTCTACTTAACTAAATCAGGTTATTTAAAAAATCTTCTTGATTTTGTTTGTAATGTAAAACTATATCAAATCATATATATATATATGTCTTCATTTAGAAGAAAAAAGTTTCATAAAATATTGAATACAGGAGTATCCTTGGTTATTAAAAACTCTATAATGTGTTAAGTATTATAAATTTCAAATTGAACAAACTCAAAATTCTTAGTGTGACTACAGTCATATAAGGCCAGATTCAGTCAAATGCCAAAATGGCAGTTGATTTACAATGGAAAATTTTAAGACCACAAGTGTTAAGAAGTATTAACTTGACAGGATTCCACAAGAGGAAGGAATTTGAATAAACACTGAGAGTTCATCATAATGGGATGTGATTGTATGTTTCTAGCTAAGATGATACATGATATCTCTGGCAAAAAGAATATAACCTACACAGATGAACCAACTTGACAATGATATAAGCATAAATACCTCATGATTTAGAATGTTTTTCATCAGTGTCTGTATATCAGACACTTCCAATTCTGTGTAACCTCTCTCTAGATGAGTCAGGGTAGTTTATCTAGAGCAAAAATCCTCAAAGGTCCACAGTATCATAAATGATTATTGTCATTTTTGTTGCTAGAATTTAGAGAAGAACTTAGTTGTTTATATTTGTGTCAGGTAGTGCAGTATTAATATTTGTAAGCATCATTTATATGTATTGTAAAATGTCTTCTAAAGAATTAAGATTTACATCATGGTTGTCCAGTTGAGTATGATTTAAGAAATTGGCATCATTTTTGTATATTTTTGTATGTGGAGACTCTCCTTACAGGTGTGATATTTATTTATGCAGCTCTGCTTATCCTAAACAAGTCAGAAAAGGAGTTGGAGAATGTAGAAGGAACAGAGGAAGGTTTCATTCCTTATGCATATGAAAGGATTGTTTCTCATATACATTCCATGCACATGAAAGAGAGAATTGAAGTTATTGTGAAAGATAGTTTGGATATCAGTTTTTACGTGACATTTTAACTTGCAAGGGTCACTTTGCCTTTGTTGAAATTCAAGAGCCCTGGAGATTGGATGAGATGCAAAACACTCTTCAATTTTGAAAAGGTCAAGTGCCAAGTCTAGGGTGCTGTCTTCTGAATTATCTAACCAGGGAAGCACACAGCCCTTTTGTGACTTACCTAACCAGACTTCACAGTTTCAGGGATGTGAATGGGAAATAGAATGTATATTAAGTGCTAGGAGGAGAATAATATCAGAAAAGTTGCCATCTTACAGTGGTATATTCTAAGATTATCTGAATTTTTAGCAGGAACCAAAGATTAACTTTAGTTCTTTAAGGGTTTGTTCTCACTGATACCACTTGAAGTGTGATAACAGTGTATGTGGCCCATAAAAAGGGTTACACTAACTTGTGTAAGAAGGTTAGTTACAACTGAAATGATTTATTCCTTAATTATTCTCACTCTCAGATTAAACAAACTTGAAAGATTTTTATATTATAATAGGTCTATAAATCATTAGAAACATGAGGGAAAAGAAAAAAATCTTCCAGACAGTATCAAAGGTTTAGCTGAAGTTACCAATATCCAACCATCTTTTACCTGGACAATGGATAACAATACCCAATGATATCTGAATGATAAAAATGGTAATTTCATATAGTTTAACATAAAACATTATGATAGAAATATCCTATTTGCAGCAATATGACAATCTATATGATAGAATAGAAATATAGAGTAATACGGAAATACCTAGTTTAGATATAAAATAGTTAATAGTTTTAAGAGTTCCTAAAACAAACTGCTTATTAAGATTTTGTTTCTCTCTGGGTGGTGATGGTACATGTCTTTAATCCTAGCACTCACGAAGCAGAGGCAGGCAGGTCTCTGTGAGTTTGAGGCCAGCATGGTTTACAGAGTTTCACGATAGGTTCCAAAGCTACAGAGAAACCTTGTCTCAAAAAAAAAAAATGGAATTTGTTTCTCATATTTCTTTTGTCCATCTTATTTTAAATAAGATAATAATTCCAGGCCTGAAGAAATGACTCAATGTTCTTGCAGAGGACTGGATTTCAGTTCCCAACATACAAATTGGGCAACTACAACCGTTGATACTTTCTTCTATCCTTTTCAGACTCATACATGCACACACACAAATAATAATAATAATAAATGAAATTTTTCAAAATAAGAGAGTAATTCCATACAATATTTTCAAGGTTCTTTTTTTAATCTTTTAAATAATGGTCTATAGTTGTATAATTTATAAAGACATATGGAATATAATTTTGTGATTAGTTCCTGCCAGTCATATTATTGTAAATGGAAAGTGGAAAAACAGCTTAAGGTGGAAATAGAACAAAACCAACTTATTGATATGTACCTTGCCTTAAACTAAGACACGGCCATGACTAGGGGCACAGATTGGAGAAGGCAGAACTCACCTGAGTAAGGGAGTTGTGCCTTTGATACAGGTCTCCTAGGTAACCTTTGGGTAGTCTGCTGACTTAGTCTCATCCAAAGAATGGGAGAGCAGCCAACACTGAGCTTGGAAAAGCAGACCATAAGGAAAAACACCTAGTATCTATTTGGACTAGAATATCAGAAAACTGCAAAATGACACAGATGGGTCTACAGGAGCTCACTGTGCAAACTGACTCAACTTCATTGTGAAAGAACTCTTGATGGCCACTTAAAGTTTACTACATTATTCACTAAGAACAAAATTAGATAGCTTTCTAGCATGTTCTCTGCATTGATCAATATATCAGCACTAACACTTATCTGCTCAATCAGTAAATAAATTCCTTTTAGTCAACTTTTTACCTTATATGTATATGAAGGTATAATCTGTGTGCATAATATATTATAAATAGAATTAGCTATAGCAGAAATCATACATAGTGTAGAATTACTTCATGTTATATATTAGAATTAATTAACATTAATATTATTTAACAGTGCTTATTTTTGAATATTTAAACACAGATATATCTATGCATATATTCAAATATTTTATATATAAATGTAAAAAATATTGCTTGAATAGGATATAACATACATACCTGAGTTTATATATTACATATGTCTTCATGTGAAAAGACATAAAATAATGCCCATAGTATATATTATAGACCTTACTTATATATACTGGTTTTATATAGTATATTTATACATAATATCAAAGTACCCTAGTATATTTACATATAATTAAATAAAGAAGATCTATTAGCAAAATAATTTATTGGACTTTCATATGCAGTTATCTAGCAAAGGAAAACTATTTCTCAGATTCAAACCCTAAGTTGTGATTAGAATAACCAGTATATGCCAAGTCTCAAGAAGAAAGACTAAGATGCATATATCCCTCCCTGATATAAGCATCTGTCTTTACTTAAGTAGAGTACACTTTTACTCTTACTCTTAACTGTGACACAGAACAGGCTGGAATAAGCCAAACAATTCATATTGTAAAGTAAATGTTTATAACTGACCAAGTTTAAATGTAACCCCATTAATGAACTTCTCCCTGAAAATAGGTGTTACTCAGTCTAGAAATACATATGCTTGAGATTTCTTTTTGATGCAACAAAAATCATGGATTTATGCAGACGCCATGTGAGAAAAGCATTTTATAAACACAAACTACTTAGTGAGAGTCATCTAAGAATAAAATATGCTTTCAGTAGAGTTTGTCCATCCATTGTAATCTGTGGACTTTTTAGAGGACTGTACTAGTTTTGTTTACATATATGAAATTTGGCACTACATAGGTGCATTATAAGTGATTTCATTTTATCCTGAAAGATGATCTACCAGTAAGCCATCTCAGTGTAACTCATGTCAACTATTCCTCAAGGAACCCAAGCTGAGGAAATGCTGCCTGTGGGGAAGGGATTAAAACGTGAGGAGCATCCAAAGGCTTCTGCTGTGTCTGTGATGACTGGAGAAAATAGGGAAATCTGGGACTATGGAAAAATAAACTTACAAAATCCAGCAGTACAAAGTAGATCAGTCCTTATGATTAGTCTTTGGCAAAGCAAATAAGCAAAACCAAATCTCCCAAAAGGTCTCTCATAGAATAACATTAAATAAACTTAAAACATGATTCACTTTAAGAACAAGTTTCTAGAAACATATCTACTGGGTGGAGTTAACTCAACTATTTGCTAGTGAATTCCTTCCTTGGTAGATTATAAACAACCCTGAAGGCTTTGGCTGTACCCCAGAAAAGAGTTTAGGTGAAAGTGAGATTTAATCTGTGAGTATGCCCGAAAGTCATTCTAAAGTGACTAGAGGATTAGCTAGCTGAGTTTCTTCTACCATTACTGTTATTTATCATCTCTCCTGCTGTTTCTCTTCATTAGTTCCAAACCCTGGAAGTTCTCTCTCTCTCTCTCTCTCTCTCTCTCTCTCTCTCTCTCTCTCTCTCTCTCTCTCTCTCTCTCTCTCTCTCATACACACACACACACACACACACACACACACACACATCTTTCAGTCATTTAAGATGACTTTCAGGCATACTCAAAAACTAAATCCCGCCTTCATGCAAGATCTTTTCTACAATCTAGCCAAAGCCTTCAGGGTTGTTTATAATCTCCCAAGGTAGCTAGAACAAGCATGTGGAAGTTTGAAGAGACTTGAGTTCTCTCTGCCACCTCAGTTCAGGAGCCTAAAGAGGGTCAGCAGGCTTGCTGGGAGACACCTTTACTAACTAGCTACTTTGCCAGCTCCAAACTATACTTTAAATTAAACACAAAGCAAACAACGACATGTTTTCTATTTTTTTTTAAAAAAAACTTTTTTAAATGAAGAAAATAATACTCAAACCTCTGAAAAAATGTCTTCAGTCCTTAGGCAGTACAAGATTTGGCCTCCAAGGTTCTAAACAAGTCCAAGAAGGGGCCCACCCCGTGTGAGATGAAAGTGGAGTGAAAGGGATCCTATGAAAAGCTTCCCCCTTACCCACCCCTCCACATTTCTCTATCCCTAACTTTCCCATTTTACTGTTAGAGTAATAGCAAAAGAGAAAGCCAGGGCTGGCTGGCAGGGGAATGAAAAGATGTTACTGTGTGGTGCAATGTTCCTAATTACTCTTCAGGTAGCCTCATTTTCTGTCCCAGTTTCCCCAAACTAAGGGAAGCTGTTTTCATAGGCCATTGTCCCAAAGCATTTTGTAATTAAAACTATACCTTTAAATGTCAAACCTAAAGGAAATTCAACTGTAGTTCTGAACATAAAAGGAATTTCGAGGATGTTTTATGGGCTCTTAGTGTGTGTTTCTCCTTGAGTCCAAGCCAGGGAACAGGGTTCCCACAATTTATCTTTCCTTTAAGATAATAGGCCAACCTCTTAAGCATAAACATGAAGCTGTAACCTGAGTCTAGCGCCAGCCAGGCACTGCAGGCTGCTAAGAAATCCCTAAGAGGGCCTGGAACTCTCTTGGCACCCATCTCTCCCTTGACTGACTGGGGTGTAGAAAAGTGTTATGGCATCAGCAATTATCCCAGAAATCTTTTTTTTTCTCTTTTAAGATATTTTACAATTACAATTTTGAGTTGACAGTACAGGAATCTGATTGGCAGGTGTGTATTGAGAAACAAAGTTCTAGCCTACCAGGAGTAGTGACAGAAAGACCATTGATAACTAGCAACAAATGAGTGATCAAATGGAATAGATTATTTCTCACTGCCTTCTCTGACCTCTGTGAGGACCTTCACACACACAGAAAAGAGGGGGAGGGAAGATGGGGAGTTAGGAGAGGGGAGGGGTCTCCTAAGAGCCCCTGAGAATGACATTTCTCTTTGGAAGTGCACCTTTGAGCCAAAAACATATGCAAAAAGATTCAGAACTCCATGAAAAGGATCAAACTATATACAATGGGCATTTAAAAGACAGCAAAAGAGCTCTTGTATTTTCCTCTTTCGTTGAGTGTGATTATTTTCATCCTGGAACCTTATTATCACCTTTTTGCTCTGTTAATTCAAAGTGCTTTTCTCATTCAGTTCCTATGGTTATTCAACAGTACACTAAGAAATGGATTCCCATTGTATTGTCCAACAAGTGTCTGTGTAAGATAATAACATTATAAAATATCACACTAATTTTATTTTTATTTTATATTTAATTTCTTATTCAGTTTTGCATTTAATTTTCCCTAAAATTCTACTATATGATTAACTGTAATTCTGCTATATGATCTTTATTTTCTTGCCTTACTTAAATGCACACTACTAAAGTCTTATTTTGAAGTATTTCTGTTTGCAGGAAGTAAATACTCTAGAAAACTCTTTGCACTTTGCAGCAACTCTTGAGGTATTGTTTACCTTCCAATGCTTACTTGTTCTTCATGGCCCCAGATACACCGGTCAGTCTTATTTCCCCAGGGCACTGATGTCTCTTAGGTATTAGTCTTCTTATTACTCACAAAGATTAGTTTGCTTTTAATAAAAGCTTGGTCAGTCCACCCCGAGAAAACTGGAAACAAGGTTTAATAGCTAGATTTCCCTCTCGAAACTAGACATTGTTAACTGCCTAAAACATAATTAACAGCAGAATGCCAGTCAACAAATACACTTTCACTTCTTATCTGGGGAATTTAGGTGCTCCAATTTAATAGGGGCCATGGTACTAGTAATCAAATCGAAAGTCTTGGCCTGACCTCTAAAAGCAGCTGTAAAATGATGTCTAATAAATTAAGATGAATGCCACATTCTTCGGAGGAAACAGGCCTGTATCATTACTATGTAATCGGTACTCATGTTTGAGGTCAGGACTGTACAATAAGGATATAAATACCAGCCTGGGTTCAAGGTGAGACATATGCTCAGTTATGTTGAATACAAGATACTGGTGACTCGCTTCACTCACATTATACATGGCTGCATATTTTAAACTCCTTCTTTTCTCAGAACAAGTCCTTCACACCAAAGTGAAGTATTATTCTCAATAATGGGACTGAATTTGTCAAGGTGTAGAAACAGACAGTTATCAAAAGCCATGATGGGTCATTTTGGCTTTTAATGTGACTTGAAGGTTCAGGGAGGTGCAGCAAGGAAGTGTCTGGTTCCAACCAGGACAGGTACAGAAGGCATACTCAAACTTCCAAGAAACAGGATGCAATTACAGCATGTGCAGTCACCACCCTGATGTTGCTGGAATCCTAAACAGGGAGCCAAGAGCCCTGAGCAGTTAAGGGACGTTATTACCAAAAGACCACTGCCAAATGGTATCAAGAAGTTGGTAGAGTCACTGTATATTTGATACGTTATCTGTGAACAACTAGAATTGGTGAAAAAAATTCCTACGGACAAATAGAGGTCATAAATCTTTAATCCGGTTGTCATTTTTAGTAGTAGTAGTAGTGACGGTTCACATAAATCTTGTTCTTTTTCCTTTATTGTTCTTCTTTCTGTATTTTCTACTCAAACTTGTTTATACTTACTTTGGTTTCTTCTGTTTCTCAGATTTGTTGCTTTCTGCTCTGATATTTAGTGAAGAAAAAAGAGACTGTGATTTAGTTTCCCGTTACTCCTCAAACTAAATACAGTGCTTCTTTATCACTAAAGCCCTCTGCTTGACCAATTTTAATCAAACTGATGGGGAAGGCTCTGCCCACTGCTTTCCTCTGTGCCAACCCCTCCCACTGTACCTCTGGGATTATAAAACAAAATGATTGCTATCTGCAATATTCTTTAGAGTGTTCCACCAGTCAAACTGTACTGACCACCACAAGCTACTGATGTATGTAACTTTTAAAAAGCAGAGGCCTGAGTCCACTCAGAATCCTGCTAGCAAAAATTAATCTGGCTTCCTTAGGCTGGTGGCAACCTTGAAGACCTCTGCTCTTCTAGCTATCATAGAAGAGACTAGCAATGAACACGTATGCTGCAAAACATAGGTCTACATGCCACAGGAAAAGTCCCTGGCATTTCCAAACCTGTCACCACTAAAGCTGATTATATTTACTATGATCCATTAAGCCCCCATGATCAAATTGATATCCCTCTTTCCAAAGATTTGTTCCTTAAAACTTTTACTCTGATCTTTTTCTGCCTCTTCAGGTCATGGATTATATGGGACTTTTGAAATGTTATCCTCGTGGAGGAAAACTAGAGAGGACCAACATGTTAAAGAGCGAACTGCAGAAGTCTATGCAGACTCCATGCTCTCCTTCTCTCTCACCACTGCCATGTACTTGGTCACCTTTGGCATAGGGGCCAGCCCTTTCACGAACATTGAGGCAGCCAGGATTTTCTGCTGCAATTCCTGTATTGCAATCCTCTTCAACTACCTCTATGTACTCTCATTTTATGGTTCCAGCCTTGTGTTCACTGGCTACATAGAAAACAATTACCAGCATAGTATATTCTGTAGAAAAGTTCCAAAGCCTGAGGTGTTGCAGGAGAAGCCAGCATGGTATAGGTTTCTTCTGACAGCTAGATTCAGTGAGGACACAGCTGAAGGCGAGGAAGCAAACACTTATGAGAGTCATTTATTGGTATGTTTCCTCAAGCGCTATTACTGTGACTGGATAACCAACACATATGTCAAGCCTTTTGTAGTCCTCTTTTACCTTATTTATATTTCCTTTGCCTTAATGGGCTATCTGCAGGTCAGTGAAGGGTCAGACCTTAGTAACATCGTCGCAACTGCAACACAAACCATTGAGTACACTACTGCCCAGCAAAAGTACTTTAGCAACTACAGTCCTGTTATTGGGTTTTACATATATGAGTCCATAGAATATTGGAACTCTAGTGTCCAGGAAGATGTTCTAGAGTACACTAAGGGGTTTGTGCGGATATCCTGGTTTGAAAGCTACTTAAATTATCTTCGGAAACTCAATATATCCACTGACTTGCCTAAGAAAAATTTCACAGACATGTTGAGGAATTCCTTCCTGAAATCTCCTCAATATTCACATTTTCAAGAGGACATCATCTTCTCAAAAAAGTACAATGATGAGGTTGATATAGTGGCCTCTAGAATGTTTTTGGTGGCCAAGACCATGGAAACAAACAGAGAAGAACTCTATGATCTCTTGGAGACCTTGAGGAGACTTTCAGTCACCTCCAAGGTGAAGTTCATTGTCTTTAATCCGTCTTTTGTGTACATGGATCGATATGCCTCCTCTCTGGGAGCCCCCCTGCACAACTCCTGCATCAGTGCTTTGTTCCTGCTCTTCTTCTCGGCATTCCTGGTGGCAGATTCGCTGATCAATGTCTGGATCACTCTAACAGTTGTGTCTGTGGAGTTTGGAGTGATAGGCTTCATGACATTGTGGAAAGTAGAACTGGACTGCATTTCTGTGCTCTGCTTAATCTATGGAATTAACTACACAATTGACAATTGTGCTCCACTGTTATCCACATTTGTTCTGGGCAAGGATTTTACAAGAACTAAATGGGTAAAAAATGCCCTGGAAGTGCATGGGGTAGCTATTTTACAGAGTTACCTCTGTTATATTGTTGGTCTATTTCCTCTCGCAGCTGTGCCTTCAAATCTGACCTGTACACTGTTCAGGTGCTTGTTTTTAATAGCATTCGTCACCTTCTTTCACTGCTTTGCCATTTTACCTGTGATACTGACTTTCCTGCCGCCCTCTAAGAAAAAAAGGAAAGAGAAGAAAAATCCTGAAAACCGGGAGGAAATTGAGTGTGTGGAAATGGTGGATATTGATAGTACCCGAGTCGTTGACCAGATTACCACAGTGTGATGGTATCTGCTTCATATATTTTCACCTTAGGTCTTACCAAGAACAAAAAGCTGATGTTGATGAAGCATAGTCAAAGTTGCTCTGTTTCCAAAAGGATAAGAAACAGGCACCGGAAAAAAAAGTAAAAGATAACAGGTGTGGCATCTTTAAAATCATGAAAGTAAAGGGGTTGCTATGAAAAAGAATTTACTTATATGCACACGAGTGCGCGCGCGCGCGCACACACACACACACACACACACACACACACACACACGCAGGACTCAGAGTGTTTTAAATAAGATCAAAGAGAGGAACACTTATTAATAAGCAGGATTCCATATTACCCCACTGCACAAGTTACTGGCGTTGTAAGAAAATGCAACTGATTGCAAGGTCAGCTGCCATGACAAAAATATCCTTAATCATTGTTCAAAAGAACAAGGCTTCTGAAACTTCTGCAGAGCTGTAATTCTACTTAGGTTCTGTGGTTTGAGGTCTTCATTGTCTCATCTAGCACCTCAACACTCAAGGAGAGTCTGTAAAAATTTTCATCAGCAAAAGAAAGCCAGGACCTCTGAAGCAGATGTGATAGACTGACCGTCATCCACAAATTAAAATGGAGTCACCCGAAATTCACTTAGGTGAGGCAAGTGTTTTGTTTTCATGAATGAATTTGTCATATTCCTCCACTGATAACACCTTTACCACCTGTATGGTTTAGTTAATGCACCCAGGAAGCAATGACAGCTCCTGCACTACAGAATTGGGGCAAATCTATTTTAGAATATCTTGTTCTTTGTCATCAGATGGATCTACTTTATAAGTTACAGCTCTTGGCAGGAACCTCTGAGGGTGCAAAGTCACAGAGCCAAGTCCAAATGGCTGGCATGTTGGAGGAAAAGCAGGCATCTATCTGAACCTACAGAATATCTCTATATTAACAAAAAAGAAGAGCTGGCTAGTACAGATGTTTGTGGTATGGCCCTATATGCACTTTTGCATGGGTGCCCATAAATAACATCTGGCCATGTATCTAAGGAAAGGAAAATAAACACTAAAATCGTCATTGGCCAAAAAGTGCCAGAATGTCTTTGCTATGAGATGACTTCTACTTGACTTAGTAGAGAAGAGTAAGATCTTTGGTAAGTCTAAGTCTGGGCAATGAGTCACTTTATACAAGTGCTAGGAGATAAAGGGCTCAAAGGAAAATGGGTGGAAATCCCTGGATAACAGCAATCACCAGTACAAACCTATCCACAACAGCAGCCAAACTCCCCTGCTGAACTGGCTGGATATCACCTTCCTGGTCCCCTAAAATGCCTTTTTTGCTATCTCTCTACTTCATCATAAGGCCCTCTGTACATTAACATGCCCAGATTATTTATACAGTTCAACAGTTGTAACTACAAGGGCAATGATTGATAGATCTAAACAAAAACAGTTTGATCTGAAGGGGTATGTATGCTGGCCTTGAACCCCTGTATTTCTTCAAATCCATAAAATGAAGCCAAATCCTGGGTTACATTTGAGGCAAACAGCTACAATGTCTGTCTTTTTTTAGAGATGTAGCTTCCTTGCCATCTATAATGGTAAGCATTTCCAAAAGGCATATTACCTTTCAGGACCTTTGCAAATATATTGTACCAATTCCCCATCCTCCACAAAGGGGAAACAGGCCTTGAAAAATGAAGTAACTTACTAGGGTTGCACTACATCATTTCAGCATGGCTAAGACAGGGGAGGGCAATTGCAGATTTTCTCATAAGGCAGCTACTACCCCTTCCAAATACATATGTCAGGTAGGAACATAAGGCTTCATTGGTTATGGAACAAACATGTCTTCTATGTCTGGAACTG